>VUQS01013011.1:6323-24377 GCA_015108495.1 Heterochromis multidens
CTCAAAATTTTTTAAAAAAAAAAATTAAAAAAAAAAAAAAAATTTTTTTTTTTTTTTTTTTTTTTTTTTTAAATCCAAGCTTCTCACCGTCCTCACCTCTGTCATGGTTGACTGGAGAAAGACAGGCATGTTCTGACAAAACGCAGTTTAATATTTATGTGGTTTTGGAAAATGAGAACACTGGTGCTGACGATTGTTTGAACAATGTGGGGCAGGGTCAGTGTGCAAAGTTCAGAATGTATTATTAAAAGAAAATGTATGCACCCACACTCAACCATCAGATTCTTTGTTAAGTAAAAACCTTACAAAATTAGACTATAGCACAGAATTGCAGTAATAATAATACTTTTTTTTTAAAAAAACAATCATTAAATTGTTGAATTGCAGTTAAATTCATTTTTAGATCATTGGAAAAGGGGGTGGCATGGTGGTAAGGTGGTTAGAATTTTCACCTTACAGCAAGAAGGTCTTGGTTTAAAATCCACCGGCTGGCTGGGACACCCCTACGTGGAGCCTTCATGCTCTCCTGGTGCCTACATGGATTATTTCCAGGCACTCTGGCTTCTCACCACAGTCCAAAGCCATGCCTGTTAGGTTATCTGGCAATTCTAAATTAGTTGTAGATGTGAATGTCTTTCTGTGTTAGCCCTGAGACAGACTGGCAACCTGTCCCAGTAGGGCAAAATGTGACCCTGACCTGGTTAAGTGGAAGAAAATGGATGGAGTGTTGAAATATTATATATTTTAAAACTAAATGTATTTTTATACTAGTGTTGATGAGTGACTTTTTCAACTATGTCCACTGTATTCACTTTTCAAAGAAAGGACATTATAAATGGTTAGAGATGTAGTGTGTGTGCCGTACTTCATTTTCTATTCTTCTGCACATGCTGTATTTGTGGTGACCACAAGTACTTGACTGTTAGCATATTATTCATATTATTCTCATTTCTTGCTTACATTATTCGGTGTAATTTACTGCACAGAGATACACAGACACAAACACAAAAAGCCACTAATAAGCAGGCAATTAAGTTTTATACAAAATGTGACACTGTACTTGTTACACTGTTTATTCCAACTTTATGTGGTGTAAAGGGTCATGACATTTTGCCCAAGCGTACACATGCACACCCGCACACGTACAAAGGCAAGTTTATTACATGTCAGAATAAACCACCTGAAATGTGCCATCTCATTTGCACCACGCTCTGTTGTTCTCATGCACACAGACACTGGTGAACACACCTGGTACACGGCATGTATATGGATGTGATACCTGTGAGAATGTGTCACCTTGCACTGTTCCCACTGAATCCGTAGATAGTGTGTGTGTGTGTGTGTGTGAAGGGGAAGAAGGAGGGGGATCTAGAACAGGTGCTTTAAGAGTACCCATTTGACTCAGGGTCTTTTCACTAATTAAGTTTAGGTTCTTTATGTGCATGTGTGTGTGTATGTGTGTGTGTGTGTGCATGGGAAAGCTTTGCTTTTTTCACTCCCTCATCCTTTGATTTTCTTTTTAACTTGTGTAAAAGCACATTCAGTCTGCCCAGGTTTGATCAAAGCTCTTTGAAGCTGGTATTTACCTTTATTTTAAAACATGTAAATCCATTCAATTATGGCATTTAAAGTATTTCCAATATACCAGGACTCAGGTTATATTTGTAATGTTAACAGTGCATTCTTTTATCTGGTTATCAAATGTCAGTTGCCATTTACAGGCACAATGTACCATATCAAAGACAAACACCTTGCATACACCATGTCTGATCAATAAGTTAAATCTAAAAATCAAAGGTATTTTTTTAAACATATAGACTTTCACTGTCTTAACTTATGTTGGTGTAACTGCATTTATTATCTACCCACACAGATACTGAGCAGGTTAGGCAAAACCCACAAGTTAAGCATGAAATCACTTCTGTTTCTGCATTATCATTCATCATTATTGAGCAGTATTATTTAGCAGCTACTAAGACTTACTGGTCTGATTTTTATCAGGGCAGTCTAAATTGTTGGAGACTTGTTTTTCACACTAGCATACCGATTACTTTAAAACAGAGGTGGTTGAGTCTCTGTGTGTGAAAATAGTCCTGCTTTCACCAGCTGGGAAGATGGTCTTCTGCCTGAGTGGGAGTTGTTGGCAGAAATGAAAGAGTAGGAAAAGTATTTTGAGAATGATATTGGTGCTGGTGAGACTTTTTTTTTTTCATTGTCACACACCATTACATTCAGTTGTCTTTGTAATTTTGTGGACTTGGTTTCTGTTTATTTCAAACCTGAACTTGTGGAATGAGATTTGTCAAAGTCCGTTTTCATTTGCTTAGCTATTTGTCAAAAAGACTTTCATTTTCAGTGCTCAGTCTTGTTGTGTTTTGCTTAATCAGACCTTGCAAGATTGCATATTGAAGGGAGGGTGGCAAAAGTAACTTCATGCCATCAGCTTTTGGGCTTAGATTAGGATTTTAATGCCTTAATAATTATAAGTTCCTTTAAGACTGGTTGAATACTCTTACATGAAAATGGAGTGAAGTGAAGTCACCAAACCATCAAAAAGTGGAAATAATTTTCATTCCTTTTTTCTTTATCCTTATGACACAGTGAATGAACAAGCTCAGGAAAATGAACTTAAGTTTAAAATGCATGTCAAGCAGAGACATTGTCCGGTGTGCTCAGTGCATCCAGTCCAAATTTACACTGTGCTTAGGCAAGCTGAATCGTGCCTGCCACCCACAAGCTATTTTCCACCTGCTGCCCACCTATATCAACAATAGTGAAGCAGAGCTCAGGATAAACACAAATACAGACACAACAAAGTGCACATGGTGGCCACACTCTTCAGATTAACTTCTGTCCATCCTGTTGAGACCTATTGTCTTTACATGGAGCACTCTGCATCCAACACAATATGGACACCATTCTGACACAATAGCAACCTTTTCTTTCACTAATGCTAAGATAATGGTACATGAGAGTTTTTGTTTCTGAGAGATCAGCAATAAATAGAGTGGAAGCCGCACTACTGACCTCTGTGACAACCTAGGTCAACCTAAAAAAACAGCTGAAAGGTGCTGCAGCACAGTTCACAGTTCTAGGTTGCATTTCCCAGTGCTCTCTGTGAATCTTTATTATCTATTATCACACAATTGTTTGTGTTATTTTAATGAGCATTTTATGCATTCACTTTATTTTCCCATTGCTTCTTCACAATCCTGTAATCAGGGAGAGACACAGGGAGAGAGCGAGAGAGGAAGAGGAGAGGAGAGGATCGGGTTTCTCAGCCGCTCTGTACCCTAATCCTGGATTTGAAAACAGGATGAGAAGAACACAGGTAAGTACAAACACAAGCAATTACAGCACTGACATGGAATTGGTAGGTGGGGGTGAGGAGCTCGATGGGAAATAGGGGATCTCATAGGTTGAGAGGGGGCGGTTAGTTGTAGGTAGGTTGGATATAAATACCTGCAGTAGACAAGGACAGAAAAATGCTGAGGATATGACAGACGCCGGCTTACCTGCAACTATAACAGTGAAAAAAGACAAGGAGAAGCCTTAATGAGGGAAATCTGTGTAGCTGAGAAACACATTTCAGAAAGTGTACCAGTGATTTAACTTGAGCTTGAAGCTCCTGAATATTCATCTTCAAGAGTCTTGGCTGAGGGTAAAGTTGTGACTAAAACTGTGAAGTGTTCTGGATGAAGTGCTGACATCCACTTCTCTGAGGAAAAAAAAGGAAACCTACCACAGTTTTCTACCTGAAAATTCCCAAGGGACTCAGGGGAGAAGTATGCTTGAATGAGCCCAAGAGACAAAGGAAAAGGCAAGAAGACGATACATGAGGTGAAAGAAGACTAGAACACAGTTAGAAAAAGACAAAGCAGAACTATAGAAGGCCAAAGAAGACGAAAGGCAGAGGGCAAGACAAAGTATCCATAACAAGTCACAAGAGAAGAAGGTAAGGAAACAGATAGAAAAGACAAAGGGCAAGCAAAGCAACAATGGGAAATATGTCCAAATAAAGCAGGAGACAAGGAAGTGAAGACAAGAAACCAATTGAGGAGCTGTGTTGAACTTCAGTGGACCACCGGGACCATTAAAGAGAGGCCAGAAAAAAAAATGGCATGCCAGGCATTTGGTAGTGACTCTTTCACCCCACTGACGGGAGATTCACCCCTGCCCATCATTATGCACCATGGCTCTACCACTGACTGCCTGCCAACCACCTCCCATGCTCAAAGCATGGTCGCTGCAGGTAAAGATATTCTGTTATCTTGTAAAACTTGTAAAGTAGGTTTTCTTCATTTGTTTTGCAAAGTGGAAAGCAGACATTTTTGTGTCTTATTAATGTGAACTATCATCAACATCATGTCATAATGCTTAATCCCTGCTGGAGAAAGGCAGGCCACTAACAAGGTCTGTTAGAGTCTTTTAGGGGAAGATTCAGTATTGTGGCATTTTCTGCTGTGATAAAGTGTATATGAATGTATCCTGGAAGGGTTCATTTGTGACAGATTATATATGCCTAGTAAATGTAGGGATGACCTAACTGTGTGCATGCATGGCATAGATCACCCTTATTGAGGCACAGAATACAACTGTGCCCCGATAAGGCTGCATCCAGGCGATGGGGAAGATGGATTGAATTAAAAAATACATTTATTCAAATCTAATCCAAATTATGTAAATGTATCTAATCAGCTGCATAGTTTGGCCCAGCTGTCTCTACTCAGTGGATAATTGCTTTGAGGATATGTTATCAGTATGATAAACTCCCCAAGGTCTTTTTTTTCCATGATGAAGCGTTGTGGAGAAAACTTCCTGGGGTCTTAATGCCTGCTGATTGTTATAGCTAAGAATAGACAAGATTAAATCATACAAAACACGTTTCATGCATTTATATAACAGCAGAGTAAACATATTTTTTTCTAAAATTTTGAGGCTGTTGCTACAAAACATATTGACCTGCCTTGTCTTCTAGTGTGTCTATGCACGGCTTGAAATATGGTCATAGAATGTAAATAAAATCTAGTCATAATAGTACAAGGGAAACTCATAAATAAGGTTTTGATTCTTCTCGGTGGTACAGTGTTATTGTTTATGTTCAAGACTGAATTCAAGAGTGCATCCTAATAATACCACTAAGAATTCATTAAAGCTTGGGGTGAACACTGCATAAAAAGCAGAATACATGAATAATTATGTAATTAGAAGGCAATACTATTTTTGATTCTTTTAAATACACTTAATTTAATTCAGTTTTATTTATGGAGTGCCAGTTCACAATAAAAGTCATTTCAGCATGCTCCGTATTGTAAGGTAATCACTTTACAACAATAGAAAGAGAAACACAACAAATCTAAGCAAGCACTTGGCTACAGTGGGAAGAAAGAAAAAAAAAAACCAACTCCCCAACAGGAAAGAACCTCCGGGCAGAAACAGCCTCAAGGAGGGGAGCCATCTGCTACAACCAGTGGCGAAGACAGACAAGAAAAGCAGCTAGAGAAGATAAACAACAAACAATAATAAAATAAACCCACTCACACTTAAATTCACAGTGGCACGTAAAGTAGTAGTTTTAAAGAAAAGTTATCACTGATGCATGTTCTTTGGTTTGACACTACATTATCTTAATAGACTGATTTAACTGCACTTTAGAAAGTTGCGTATGTAAGGTTATTTTATCAGCATCTAATAGTAAGTGATATTTCCATTCAATGTCTAATTAAAGTACAAATGCACTCAAATTGAATTCACTGAAAACTAGCCAAAATTACTGACTCCATATTTTTGATGGGAAAAGGGGTGTCAGTGTGTATGTGAACATCTACATCCCACACTAGGCAAATCGTTAAAAAGCTCCCACTTGGTATGAAATCAAGCTGCACTATCAATTAAAAAAAAAAAGATATTTAACTTGTTTGGGCTCTCTTTAAAGTTGAGCTGCACTGACTTAAAACATGTCTTTGTTTGTCTCTGTCAGTATCATCTGGGCTGTCCCTGGGTCAGCCCTCCAAGCGTTCCCACATGCACCTGCCCACTTCCTCCCTGGGGAATGCTCTCAGTAACACCCCCGCAAGCTTACATTACCCAGTCACCCCCTGTCACTACACCAACCAGCAGGCCACCTATGGCATGATGGCAGGTAAGGAGAGATGATGATGGTAGTGAAAGAATTTGTGAAAACTACAAAGCAAAGCATTATGAATCAAGTAGTGACACAATAAGCTTGAATAATATGATAGTTGATCAGTAAAATCTATCAGCGTGTTTGGTATGTATTAAGCTTGATCAAATAGCACATGGCCTTTATATTTAATATCTAATATTTAATAAATGTTGTGATAATGTTGACTGACACTCTTCATATCTCTATTTTATGCAATATATGTGGGTTTATGGTTAAAGAATCAGTCTGAAATTGTAGCATTCATTCTTTAATAAATTTTCTGATATCTTATCATTTTTACAGCACTAAATTCAAATTTTTACTGATGGAAATTTTATTTGGCAGCATTTCCAAAGACAACAATAAAAGCAAAAAAAAAGAAGCTGATGATGACTCGTGGGGGAGGGAGCAGTATTGATCTGTACTGTTGGTTATGATGATGAGGACAATGACAATTGATTCTAACTATGCCAGGTTTTGGAAGCACTGAAATTGAGCTTAAAACTTGCTAAATTATTCAGTTTCAGTCATGTGTGGACATTATGTAGTCACAATCTGCATACTGAAAGTACTGCCATCCATTTAGCATTTAGAAACGACAGGTGTGGTTGACTGAAGACAAGTTCACAAAGTGTCAGGTGTGGATAAATCGGCAGAATCAAGCTTTTTAGACAAGTTTCTGAAGGAACCAAATCAGCTGTGTTATTGAAGGGTGACACTGAAAAGCAGGACTCATGCTGATTATAGCAAGGCTGAAATTACAATGTCACACTAACAACGATGGCTATCATAGAGGTTTAGATGATGATGAGTATAGTGCAGACAGTGACAATTACACTATACAGTAATTGCGATGGTGGTTTTGATAATAAAGGCCTCCATCTCTCGTTCTCTCTGTAGCACAGGAGATGCTCTCTGCCAGTATTTCTCAGACACGTATCCTGCAGACCTGTGGTGTCCCTCACCCTAACATGGTGAGCAGTGCAAACGCATTGCAAGGTAAAGATCAGACACACACTCTCCCTATGCACACACACACACACATACACACAGGCATACATGCTCTTTCTCTCTCCTTGCCTGTAGTTAAACACAGTAAATTGAGCAGAAAATGTGTTTATATTCCATTTAATTTTAAATCTGCTGCCAGTTAAAATCAATTTCAACCTTGATTACCTCGCGTGGACTCTTGAGCGCACTTACTTGAGCTTTTTAGAGCACTTGTTAAGCACAACTGTCAAAGATGACTTGCCAATTCCCTGTCCTGCTGTCAGGAGTGGGAGTTAGAAACTGTCACGATTGTTGCTGGTAGTGGTGTATAGGATTCTAATCAGTCGTGGTTAAACCTCACAAAATTTCCGTGTTATTCCAAACATCCTAATTTTTGATGCGTGTAATTAATAGCCATAGTTTATAACATTTATCTTTTCAAAAAAATTGACTTCCCTTAATGCATACTTTTCTTATAGCATTTCTTAGTTTGCAGCATTTCATCAAAGCGAACATGCCAGATCAGTATTGTAAAACAACCAAATTTTAGAGACTTCTACAGTTCAGGATCGACATGAATTCTTAGTGTCTAACCACTGTTTGACTCTATGTAGTTTCTGTATTCCAGTCATGAGCACAGACCTTAAGGAACACGACACCTTATCCAAGTTTCACTCTTTCAGACTTCATGCCCTGCTTGCAGATTCTTTTGAATAATATGAGATAATGAAAAAGGACACAAAAACAATCAAAACATAAATAACCCTTCAAAGTCTGAAGCAGATAAAAACAATTTCACTTTTGACACATTTTTTGTTAGACAAAGTATAACTGAACTACAACCATTTTATATGATATAACCTCGACCTTAAATTAACCCTGTTAGCCCAGAAGTTTTGCAGAAGAAATAAGGAAGTTTCTTTTTACAGACTCCTCTGCTTGGATTTTAACCACCTGGGCAGAAACCCAGTGACATCAACCCACTCCTGCAAACGGTCTTACAAAAATTGTATGAACTATTGTGTCTAAGGCTGTACTGAAATACATTAGGATTAATTAAACAGGTGCCCACTCTTATTACCACCAGGAGGTAATTTGTCACCTTAATGATGTCAATTTCTTGACTGCTAAATGATCAAATGTCTGACTGAAGGCATAACAAATACAACTGTAAGGTTGTCTGAAACTAGTGTCAAGCTTCTGTCTGCAACATTTGACAAGACTGACATAAGGTAACATAAAGTATGTGGGATGATAAAAAAAAGAGGCTGTTTTGCTTGAAATCAGGAATGCAATGCCAAGCAGAAAAATTGTCAAACCACTCTATAGGAAGAACAAAGTCTTATGCATGTGGTGAAATTGATGGGAAAAAATCCAGCTGAATCATAAAATGAGACTAGCTGAAAGTGTTCGACAGCAGAAGGACATATTTAAGTTAAGGAGAGAGATAAAAGTTAATGTCATTAAACAGGAGTCCTGAATTATGATAGCTGAGGTCAAAGGAAAAAAAAAAGAAGCTTTTTTTTCATTTTTTAAAGCTGCATTAATCCATTTTTATATTAACAGTGGATCAAATAAGTGTGATGTGAAAGGTGCTGCCCTACAAACCCACAGTGATTTATCATCTCTGTAGTTCCCCTCAGTTGGTCTCTTTCACCTCATCAACCTCGTGTTCAGCTGCAAATGGTGACATTTTTCAGCAACAGCACTCTGATACACCCACAGTACACCCCCTGCCCAGCAGCAAATAGCACATTTAAAAACTAAAGGCCCAGAATTCCTTCTCTGTGGCTGGTTTTAAACCAAAAGAGAGCCAAAATAAAAGTGAACAAATCACTGAAATAGAGCTTCAGAGGTAAGGTTGATCACTATATGCTGGATGTGTAAACAGAGCTGTTTACCAAGACATAACTTTATTAAATTGCACCTGAAAAAAGGCAATGCTGGGATTCCAGCTTGTTCAGTGTACAAAATATATTGAAGCAGCATTTAATACAGCATCAAATCAGTGTTTGCTTTCTGTCTGTGTTCAGTTTAAATCTGTTGAAGCTCTTTGGATAGTGCACATGCATAGCAGCTGGGAGGTCCAAGGCCATGTACACAAAGGCTTGTTAGGTGCTTTCACAAAGTCAGTAAGTCCACATGTGCTATGAACGGGGCTTGCTGCCCAGTCTGCCTCCCTGCCACACAAACAACGGCTGTGTTCACTGCAGCATAGCTGCATGTAAGCTCCCCAGAGAACATCAGTGCATACATCAGGGAGAGACAACAAAGATTCCTCTCTCTTTCGCCAGCTCATTGGGCAAAGCAGGATGCCTCCAGCTGAATAATCCAAAAACTGTTGTTCTCGGGGATATAGTATTAGCCCCTATCCCCCTCTTACCAGTGGTAAACAGCTGTAAGGTGCATACTGTGCACAGAAAACTTACTTTTGGGATGTTGATTTTAAGAGTAGTATCTTAGTTGAATGTAAGTTAAGAGACATCTGCAATTAGGATCTGTGGAAAGGGCTCTGAAATGTACTGCTACAAATGCAGACACATACTGTACATGCAGTGTTAAGAAGCTATTTCAACAGAGAGAGGAACTCCAACCTCTGCCTGACACCTTCAGCACAAGAGAAAATCACCGATGCATACAGTTTTGGAGTAGAATCTGCCATACTCCTCTCCAGCTGATATATAGATCCAGCTGAACAATGCAACGGGTCGATGGTGTTATTCTTTTCTCCACCATTTTATACACAAGGCTCGTGAGAGCTGTAACTGCAGACAGTATTTCTGCTAGTAAATTCTAGTTGCACCTCCAGAGTCCAAAATGGCTCAACCACTGCTGTTGTCAAGCAACATTTTAGCTCCATCTGAGCTTCTGTAGAAGCTTTTGTTTCAGTGTGTCACATCAGGATGAAAAGAAAAGACGTTGCTATGTGCTGCACAGGAAAGTAGTGGCAGCTCATCCACACAGGATGAGCAGAAAAATTAGAATTGTTGCTCAAAGTTGATGAATAGTTTAGCCAAAGTGTTTATTGACTGGGCTTCAATGCCACATTAATAAATCATTTTAGCCTACCTTGGGTAATATTAATGGTGTGGGCAAAATATTGAAAGTACCTTGCCTCATATTGGACAGTGTTTGCCAACTAAAACCAAATGTTAAAAATTTTAAATAATCAAAACACCTTTGAAATAGTTTAAACAAAAACGGAACCACAATCTTCATAAAGGGGAGGATTTGTTGCAAGGATGTATTAGACTCACAATAAGTGTACCCAATAAATTGTCAGCCAAGTGAATGTTCACTATCAAGAAATATTTTACTGTTTAGTATCTTTGATAAACACGTAAAAAGAAAAACCTAATCAGTGCACCATAATTATAACCTAATTAACTCAGACTTACCAAGTGATCTTTATTATCTTATATCTTATTATTGTCTAAACATAGTTATATATAGTTTGCACTACAACCCCACTAACACAAGAGGGGAGTGTTGCATTGCTCATTACAGTTACATTACCAGCAATATTGATAGCAGTAAAAGAACACAGTGGCCCTTATGAGCAAAGACTGGAGTGGACCTGTATATGGTCCTGATTTGCAGATGCCTAACTTGCTTAATGTCTCCTCTTATATGATGAATGCGATATGCAGACTGACATATTTTTAGTACTGTTAATTAGTGGTTGTTTTCTTTTCTCTGCAGCTGTGCAGATTTGTGACGCAAAGGACAGAATCACATTAGAAATTACAATTAGTCATCCACCCATGTGGTACCGTAGCAGTCATCTGTCATTAATCTGTCATTAGTGATTAGCAGCAAGAGCTTCACTCCAGCTTACCACTTAACACTAACAGCCACCTGTAGAAATAATGAATCATCTTGAAAATTGTAACACAAGTAAATACAAACCTGTTTTCAGATGGTTGTGTAATGTTTACTTACAGCTGAATACAGACTCTTTAAAATAGGTATAAGAAGGAAAGTCAGCTTTGTGCTGCAACACTAAAGCCAAGGACGAGGGGGCTGTGTAAAGACGAGTTCGTTAAATTATGGGTACACTGGAATATATTCTTTTAAGTGACAGGGAAATGAATGTCTATTCATCAAGCCCCTGAAACACATTCATTTATTTGAGCACTCATGTCACATAGGAGGTTTTTTTTTTCCTTTTTTTTAAATCTTACTGCTTTTATAAGTAAATGGAACTGGCTCAGGTGTCATCACACCAACCAAGTGTGGGACTTCAAAAAGAAATCTTTACTTTTATTTCATACGCCATAAATATGCACAGACAGCACTGTCTGTGCCTGCTAGTCTGTAGATGTATTCGTTCCAGCCATCCCTGTGTTCCCTACCAGCAAATGTCCCCTCTCTTTCTCCTCTCTACCTCTCTCTGTTTTGCTAGGATCTCTTACTTCTTGCTTGTACAAGTTTCCGGATCATGGCCTAAGTAGTGGTTCTTGTGCATTAAGCCATGGTTTCTCCTCACTGCCCTCGGCCCTCCTTTCAACTGATGAGGTCCCTGGGGGACCCAGTGGAGAGATGAAAACTGATGGCCAAAGGAAGAGTATGCGGGACCCAGAGGATGCACCTGCCATGGATTCCCCGCAGATACGAGAGTTGGAGATGTTTGCAAATGACTTCAAAATACGAAGGATCAAACTTGGTATGATTAGTGCAAATTTATCTCACTGTTCAGCTGCAGCAATGCAACGACTCACTACAGATGGTTTTGTGTTCCTTCCCACTTTGCTACTCCTCTGTGCTGCATGTATTTTATAAAGTATTTCTGTTTCATTTTGACCTGCAGGGTACACTCAGACTAATGTAGGAGAGGCTCTTGCTGCCGTGCATGGTTCAGAGTTCAGTCAGACCACGATCTGCCGCTTTGAAAATTTGCAGCTGAGCTTTAAGAACGCCTGCAAACTCAAGGCCATACTGGCTAAATGGCTTGATGAAGCTGAGCTGGCAGGTGGTGAGTCACACGTATCCACTCAACTCTATCAACACCCTTTGAGAGTATTTATTCAAGGGTAATATTTCTTTATACAACAAGGTAAAAATCATTTTGATTTAGTCTGATAGCATCTTTTAAAACATATTTGATTAAAGTAATGCTTTCTTTCATGATTATTAAGATCTAATTAGTTGTGCCTCATATTAGACAGTGTTTGCCAACACTTTAGTCTTGAAACTTTTTCAAATGAACCACAATCTACTTGTGACCACCATCACATGGTGCATACATCAGATTTATTTTCTATTCTCACGTTTTTCTGATTGCCTAGGTCTAAAGAGCTAAAATTGTCCAGATTCCAACAAAGAAAAAAGCAAGTCAAATAAATGCATGCACTGTGTGTGTCACAGAAGTATTTTTCTGTCATATTAGTGACAACCTCACGACCAGAATTATCTTATGATCCCCCAGATCCCAGGTTGGGAGTGAGAACGGTCTAGGTAATGTTCACAGCTGAGAAATTTCCGATTATTCTTAAAAATGCAGCCGTGACACGTATTACCAAGGTCATAGGGATGTCACAGTCATGTAATGATATTTGATATAATGATGAATGACACACTGAATCAGTCTAGAGAATCTAGCAATCGGCCAGCAGCAATAAGTAAGTCAGCTGAGTTTCTTGAAAGATGTATTCTTATGCACTTACAGAAACTACTGTTGTTTATTGCAGCTTTGTACAATGACAAAATAGGAATGAATGAACGGAAAAGAAAAAGGAGAACAACTATCAGGTGTGTACTGTAAAGATCAAATATACAAAATATGCCATTCAGCAAGTGAACTCATAATGGTTTTTGTTTTTTTCCCCCTATTTCCCTTGTTTCACTCTGCAGCCTTGGAGCTAAGGAGGCCCTGGAGTGCAGCTTTGTGGAGAAAAGTAAGCCATCCTCTCAGGAAATAGCCCGGATAGCCAAAGGTCTCCATCTGGAGAAGGAGGTGGTCAGAGTCTGGTTCTGCAACCGACGCCAAAGGGAAAAACGCGTTAAAACCAGCCTCAACCTCAGTTCCTGTTTGACCAAAATCAGTCCAAACTGCATAGCACAGATGAGTAAAACGCAGAGAGCAATGACATAATATAGGGTTTGATTAGCGTGTCTGTGAGGGAGGCTCGTTTATGACCATGGTTAAAAATGTGATCTTTTCAAAAATGAAATGTCCAACAGCAATTATTCCAAATGACATGGGAGAATTTTACCCTACTGAAAACAGATAAAGCTGCTTTCACCCAGCATTAAGCAGCTGCTTCACAGACTCAATATTGACAAGTGAATTTATATAAGACCAACAAGTTTGACATAAAAATGTATCTTTCATTGCAAAAAAGTGTATGTTTACTTTGCACAGATATCTCTCTTTTAAATTTTCTTAATGTAATATGTATGTGTCTTTTTATTTACTTTAATTTTCCATACTGTCCCAGAAAAATTGCAATTTTTAAAAAAAGAGACATAAATGTCAAAGAGCAGCCCAGTCATTATTTTTCTTGTGGTTTGAAGTTGAAACTGTGAAGATAAAAGGTTTTCATTAACCACATATGAACTGCTGGCTTGATGCTGCACCTGCCAGTCCTGACATTTAAATGTACTGAATATTGACTGTGCCTTGTTTGCTATACAACTGCTAAAAATATATTAACCACACAAACCAAATCTCATTTAATGCATCAGCATCGGAGTAAAGACAAATGGTCATAAAGATCAGCTCTGTACCTTTCTGAAAATAGCAATACTGTTATTTGACTTTGTCCTTTTTTTCTACAAAAAAATTGAAGTTTTATTGGTGATGAAATGAAGTGTGCTACATTAACATCTATATTTAACCACAGAACTCACTGTTGTAGTTGTGTTTGTGTATTTGTTATAAAAGTTGATGCCTCTATGTACCCGTTTTTAATTAGCTGTCACAGTCTTAAGAAAAATGTTTTAGCCAAATGAATGTAGCTACAGTCAAAACAGTAATATATTTAAAGTTTTACAACAACCTATTTATTTGAAAGCTAATTTATTATGTCAGGTTACTTTACTGTGCACAGCCTCTCTGATTTATGGGATGAAGCCAGGGACATGTGAAACTTCTTGACAGCAAATGGATTTGTGGTCTTCTGTTTCCCTGATGTAAGATAGATGTTAATCTTTTTGCTTTTGTCGTTGCTGCCTTGACAAAGTGTCATACAAAGAAGAACACCAGCCAGTCACATCTCTGACCTGGTTGAGATGACTGATGGGAAAGAGAAGGAAACACCACGCCTTCTCAAGCAGAAGCAAGCCTCTGAAAGTATCAGGATCTTCTATAATTCAAAATTTATATCAGATGCCAGTAATTATTGTCCATAAAAGCTAGAAAATGTGATATATGATTGGTAACAGACTGATTTAAAGGGTCTTTATTCAACTTTACTGAAAATATAAATATGCCAAGGATGTACAAATATCTGCACTTTTCTTTATCATATTGCTCCTTTCAGACTCCGGGCACGCAACGCTCAATCAGTTCACCTCATATGTAGCAAGCACTAACCTGTGTTTCATAAGTAACTACAGTACAAGTGCCGTCACTCATTTTTACAGGAGTACTGCATATATTATGCCATGAATGTCTCACTGGAGATTCATAAATGAACCTACGAGACACTTAAATTCAGAAACGAGTGGTTTTCACTGTGACTAATGTAAGGCTGCATAACGGGAGCGCTGCCAGGGGAAATAAATGCTGCAGGGTCATACAGACTGCTGTCACTTCTCTGAGTGTGTACAGAGCAAAGTTACAGGCACAGCATACTTAGTATAAAGCTACTAAGAAGCTTCTGAAGCCAGTCTCCCAAATGCCTTTGCCCTAATGTTGCTGCTCATAGCTACTCCTTTTAATTTTTTTTCACTGTTCATGTATTCAGAGAGCTGGATGGTTACCACTCAATTTTCATATAAGTAAATCTATAAACCTGGCTAAAATATGTGCATGTGTACATGTGTTTATTCCAGTTTCTTTTCTTAAAGCACAAAATTGGTGATTTTTCATAGTTTCTCTGACTTACTACAGATAATCCTGTCTTTTAGATATTTGTTTTTCCTGTGGATTTCTATTCAACACTTTATCATACGCACATCATTTACCAGACTCAAAATAATCGGTTACTTTTCATTGCCTGGTAATACAGTTATACTGCAGACACAAAACTCCAAACTGCTTTACTCTGCAGTAATGGCAACATGGATTTGATGTTTGCCATTTGGATTAAAAAAAGCTTGAGCAAACTTCCAAGAGTTTGCCATTTATATGGAAATGAATGGAAACTGATGGCTGTCTTGAAGGACAGTAAAAAAAAAAATATATATGCCTCTTTATGTGCATGATTTGTAGCTAAGGCTTAAAAAAAAGAACCCTCAATACAACTTTTACAAAGGGAAAAAAATAAAGTGGAAATTCACCAAATCATACCTGAGGAAACTTTATTCCTTATAAAAGCCATACACCCTTTACACTTTACAATAAGGAAACAAAAATGATTATACATACACCTTTTAAAATGCATGGAAATATCCTAATATATAACTGCACTCAAAACATATCAAAATCTGTTAAATGATTCTGTTTGCAGTCACAACAGTCTGGTGTAAGGTAGAAGAACGAAAAATTCAAAGGATTATGAATTGTACATTTCAGACATATGCAAGGATGAATCTTCTTCAGTTTATTTTGGCAACGGGGGAAAAAAAAAATAAGGGCACAAAGAAAGAAAACATTACTATGAGCTGATATGGCTGTCACTGTCATGAAGCCTGAACTGGCTGATGTTGACAAACCACTGTAAAGAAAAACCTGCTTCAATTGGAGAAGAGAAGAAATCTCTTAAATCACAGTGTTATAGTAGCAAACACTTCCATCATTTTGTTGCTTTAGTATGTGTGTGTGTGTGTGTGTGTGTGTGTGTGTGTATTTATGCGAGTGAGGCAGCTTAAAATAACAACTGAGAGTAACTGCACAGCAGCTGAAAGAGTAGAGGGACTGCAGGACCAGTGCCATCTTACAATCTCTGTGTAAATCAAACATCGACCCAGAAGCCTATGGCATTAAATAATGGATTTAAACTCTTTGACATGCCAGTCTTTAATCAGCCCTAAATTCTGTTTAAGTTTTTGATCTGAGAGCAAACTGGTTAACATCAATCAGTCTCATCATTTCATGCACATAAACTGAAAACCTGACCCCAGCCCAAAGGTCTTAGTTACATGTTTCACATGCATATGTCCGTCTGCAGTACCTATGGTGGCAAACATAAAAATATTTAGCTAGTTAGCATGATTAAGTATCTGTGTTTTATCTCTAATAGCTCAGGATGACAAAGAAATCAAACAGAGGCATTTTACCCATATCTGACAAAAGAGCGCCTTAACGTGGATAGCTCGCCTCAGAGAAAGTGGATTAGATGGGTTTTAATTTTACCAATGGCAACAAAGATAACACATAAATAGTCTGAGTAGGAAAAATACAAGTTCCATCTGCTTATTGACAACCCCAAAGCTGCTTTTAATTACCATGTTTTATTCATTAAAACTTGCTGAATAAAGACCATCCTTCTTCAATCATATAAAAGCGGAGAGATTATAGGACTAACTCAAGATTGACCAAAACACCAGAAGGGAAAAGCCAATTCCAAAATCCCATACACTTGTAGCCCTTATAAAGACAGATGGGTGGTAAACAACAGTGTAAGTACTTCTTTAGGTGAAACATCATCTGCTGGTCCACCTTTGAGATGTGGCCTCCCCAATGTTGTAATAAATATTATTTTCACATAAATAGATCACATGGTCTGCCGTAATGATCTCTAAGGCGAATGTGAGAATATGTATGTGTTAATATACACGTGTCTGCCCGTATGTCTTTAAATCTGTGTGTATGTATGTATGTATTTATTTGTGTCTTCGAACCATGACAAAACCAGTGTTTCTAACAGAGTCTGTATCAACCATTATTAATGCTGCACTGCTTTACAATTTGAAAATTAATACGAAGAAGAAACCTAGTCGACTCCCAGAGCTCGGAGCTGTCTTTCGATCTCGTCATCAGAGATGGTGGCTTTGGAGGCGGCGGCAGCGCCGGGGACGCTTTTTCCTGCAGCTGGAGCTCTCACCATCTGGAATCACACATGGGCAGAAAAACCCCATTAGAAGGCACATCCACTTCAAAATAAACACACAATTGCAGAGCTGCTACTTGTTGTCAAGATTGGCTACAGTGTACAGCTGCCTGCTGCCACTCCGAAAACAAATAATAAAAAAATGTTCAAATTGAATCACAATCATTGTCATTTACACTGTAAAACTATTTGTTAACCCCTAACAATGTATACTGCACAAATAATATGGGATGCCCATGGATTAATGGATTAATAACTTTTTCTTTGTACACTATAACAGAGTAAATCTGGTCAAAGTTTATTTTTAAATCTGTCCCTTTAAAGTGAAGGTTTTTGTGTTTGTTAATGACCAATTATTGCATCCCATAAAGGTGCTGAAACACTCTGGTACTCAACACCAAAAGGCCTCATTAATTTATGCAGGTTACTTTTTATTTGCAGAAAAAAACTGAAACCATCTGCAGCATTTGTTATTTTCCCAACTAACTACTTTCATTAAACACAGAATAACTACTTTCATTAAACACAGAATAACCCCAGTAACAATGGAGATAACATATGGATGCCTATCTGCTTATGTTACATTTCCCAAATCATTGTTCAATAAATCTTGTAAGTTAATTTAGGCTTTTAGCCTTTATTTTACTTTTTAAAGGAGCATCCTGTGTCTCACCCTCTAAAAAAGTGAGACAGTTTTGATGAGGTTTTTTTTTTTTTTTTTTTTTTTGATTTTTGGTTGGT
>VUQS01013015.1:0-10467 GCA_015108495.1 Heterochromis multidens
CACATCATAATTAATCAAAGTTACGGTGACATTTTGGTGGAGCAGAGAGTCTGAACAGGATGTCCCAGGCAATAGATAATAAGTATAAAATGCTGAGAATTGCTAGCTAATATTTACATATATCGAGGTTAGGGAGCGAGGTGTCTTTCTTTCTCTGTCTTTTTCCAGGAAAAGGAGCAGATGCGGGACCGAGGTCTAGATATGGATGGCGACTGGAAGATGATCGAGCCGGAGATTTCAGGACCAGCTGTGGCTTTTCGAGGAGAAGACAGACATAATATTTTGTTGTTTATGCTGGAGTATAAAACTGTATTGCCCTTGTGCCGCTTCATCTTTGTGTGAACCAGACTGCTGACACACAGAGGTCCAGCGCGCTGTAAACTTGTACTCTGAACTGCTGAAAGAATTAAACTTTTAAAAGACAGTCACTCTCCTGTATTCCTTAAGAAAAATAAACGACCACGACCCAACAATTCATGGAAAAGCTGATACTATCCACAAGGAAGCTCCTATAAAACCCACTGCTTCGTTTGAAGAAAGAAAAAAAAAAATTTTTATTATTGCAGCTACATTATTAAAAACACAACCAGTGCACATCATCTATGATTGTTTGACCGAGGGTTAGGGGTCTTGTTTTTAATAATGCAGCAGTGACAACAAAGGCTTTTAAGCATTACATTTTAAACAAGAAATTTGCCTTGGATATCTGGAGAGAATCTAATAGCTTCATTGTAAAGAGTCACAGAAAAAAATGTAAGCTGGCAAAACCAGTAATTATATAACTTAATACTGTGACGAAATGCCTGCAGCTAATAGGAAACGCTTAGGAAGATTCACAAGTGCATAAACAATGCATGACATGCCTAATATATAAATTAATCCTGTTTTGAATTAATGTACAAATCAGACATTCATGTCACTAGTTGTTTTTTGTTTTTTTTTATATACCTGCAGAGCTTAATTATCTTTACACTGCAGGGGGCGTTGTTGTCCACCACACAGTAATTGGGCAAATTAATCCATGAGGTAATCAACTGCAGCCTTACAGCAACAGAGAAAAAAAACTATTACTACACTGCTGGCTTGAGAAGATCTAATATGAACAGTGTCCAATCCAGCCCGATAGACTGCAAAGAAATCATTAACGGTTCCAATTTAGAAATAAAACACACTGCTATTCCTGGTGTGGTGGAAATAAACGATTTCAGAAGCTTAACAAGTTGTTTAAATCATAAATAAGTACTATTTTCTTCTGTTCCAAAATGCTTTACACATAAAGATACTGTGCCATGTAATAAGACAGATTTCTGAAATTGCCTTTTTGCAATTGCAAATTTAAAAATCTCAGGCTAGTCATGAATATGGTTTGTAAATGGATGGTTCATTAAATCTGAATATTTTCAGAATGTGTTTTCACCATCTGTTAATACTAAAAGAAATAAAACTTTTTCTTGTTGGTTATTATGCAATGGTTTTACTCGTCCAGCTCACTTGAGCTGCATGTGGCCTATAAACTGATGAGTTGACCCAGCCTGAATTCTGGTTCCCACAGATTGCAATCAATTAATCAATTACAGATCCTCCTAATCTCAACTTGTTATGTGTATAGATCACACCTGTCCAAAGAATACATTTCTTCCATTTCAACCTCTCCACTACCATGGGCCAGAACAAAGAGCTGTCAGAGGACGTCAGGAATAAGAGTGTAGACCAGCACAAGGCGGGAATGGGCTACAAGACCATGAGCAAGAAGCTTGGTGAGAAGGTGACAACTGTTGGTGCGATAATTCAGAAATGGAAGAAATATGAAATCGCCCTCAGTCTGGAGCTCCATGCAAGATCTTGTCTCATGGGGTGAGGATGATCATGAGAAAGGTGGTGGCTCATCCCAAAACTACACAGAAGGACCTTGGTTAATGATCTAAAGGCAGTTGGGACCACAGTCAGTAAGAGCACCATTGGTAGCACACTAAGCTGTAATGGATTGAAAACTTGCAGTGCCTGCAAGGTCCCCCTGCTCAAGAAGGCACATGTACAGGCCCGTCTTAATTTCACCAGTGAACATCTCAATGATTCAGAGAAGGCCTGGGAGAAAGTGCTGTGGTCAGATGAAACCAAAATCAAGCTCTTTGGCATCAACTTGACCTGCCGTGTTTGGAGGAAGATAAATGCTGAGTATGACCCAAAGAACACCATCCCCACAGTCAAGCACGGAGGTGGAAACATTATGCTTTGGGCTGTTCTTCTGCTAAGGGTACAGGACGATTTCACCGTACTGAGGGGCCAATGGACAGGGCCATGTACCGTAAAATCTTGGACAAGAACCTCCTTCCCTCACCCAGAACACTGAAGATGGGTCTGGATGGGTCCTCCAGCGACAACGACCCAAAACATACCACCAAGGCAACAAAGACATATATTTTCTTTTTTTTTGGTTGATATTCTGTCTCTCTCCATTAAAATGAAACTACCATAAAAATTAGAGACTTCATTTCTTTGGAAGTGAGCAAACTTACAAATTCATCAATTCATCATTTTGTAGTTCTTCAGTAAAAAACTGCTAATATTTCACAATCGGATTCTTTCTATAAATAATGAAGTTCCTACATGAACCAATTTTAATGAATGTAACAAAGGACCCAGCACACACAGCCTTTGCAGGGCACAAATGGTTTATTATGACCACAGTGTTATGTACACACACATGCAGCGACTTCCCAGCTTCGTTCGCCCTAGTTCAGTTCAGCCCTTTTCCTGGTCACAGCGTCCTAAAATAGGGAAACCCCTGACGGAGCTGATGAGGGCCATCTGTGTCGGCTAGCCTTCCCTGGTACTGCCCCCTGAACCCACTGGTCCACCCCTCCCCTGCAGCTAAGCCACAAACCACATCCCGCCACAATGAGATATGTTTTGTTTTTTTTTTCCCAGCTGGTTTCGAACAGGGCTCAGTTTGTGATGTCATATAATTGTAAATGGTAAATGGACTGATTCTTATATAGCTACTCTCCCGGACCACTCAAAGCGCTTTAACAACATGCCTCATTCACCCATTCACACCCATTCACACAAGCACTTTTTTTTTTCTTTCTATGCTTAAGTGCTTTCTATCTAACATTCACACACATTCACACTCCGATGGATGCATTGGAGAGCAACTTAGGGTTAGTATCTTGCCCAAGGATATTTGGCATGCAGACTGGAGCAGCCAAGGATCAAACCACCAACCTTCCAATTAGTAGATGACCTGCTCTACCTCCTGAGCTACAGCCACCCCAATATTGTAGCTGTAGGTTGACTGCTGCTAAACCACTATCAGTTAAATCTGATCAAACTACACCCAAAGAGCCTCCACTAGATCACCTAAAGATGTCTTTTTAAACTTGAGCTGTAATTTCTGCTTCTTTCTGATCAATATTTAATGATGTAAGAAAATCACCCATTACAATGGCATAGCCAGAGAAGACATACAAGTACAATTTGTATAATCTATGTATTCTTCTGTTAAATGGAAATTCTAAAAGGACTGCATTTATATAATGCCTGTATCCAAAGCTCGCTCTCTCCCTTATTCACACATGGCTTTGTTATGCTTCTCTCAAATACCTCTCACATGCTTTCGCTGACATTATCACATGTATTTTATACATAAATGCCGTATATACTTCACTTTATACTGTACGTATTAAACATATGCCTACCCTAACAATATAATCCAACTTTAATATCTATTTCCATCTTGGCCCATTTTTGCACTCACGTCCCTCTATTTATGCTTTTTATTCTTACTTTTCTCTTTCTTTTATACACATTTTTTAATTAATCAGTGGAGTGTCCTTCTGTGTAAATGCTGCTTTACTGATGCAATTTTCCCCTCTGGGATCAATAAAGCACAATCCATGTACCACGCTCTCATATCCCTTCAGGCAAAGGATAATCAGAAGATCGAATGAAAACAGAAACAGTCACATTGTGGGTGATGATGTGTTAGTAATGAGCCTTCTGGGTTCAACTCTTCGTCTGTGTGTGTGTGTTTTGAACAAGAGTGCAATCAAAGACACATTATAATATGTAATATTAAGGTAAAACTGTACAAGGAAGTCATTCAGAATGATGAGCCGTGGGTAAAATAGCTAAGTTCTACCTTTACTCACTATATTAGAGATGTTTTGATGAGTGAATTCTATCTGCTTGACTACTTTTTTTTCCCCAAATAATGCCTTTTTCTCAAGCAAGCAATTAAAATTAACTGAACATAACTTAAAAGAAGACTGATATTGCTCTCTTTAGGGGCACCAAATAACATAGGAGATTTATCCAGATGTTGCTTGTTTAAGGCAGTGGTTCTCAAACTGTGGGGCAGGCCCCAAACTTTTTTTCTGTTCATTGATTAAAAACCTGTGGAAACTTTTTTGACTTCTGCAGTGGGGCATACCAGAAAAAAGTTTGAAATTCACTGGTTTAAAGCAACTATTCTATTAAATAAATATCAACATGGTAGATTATAGGTAAAATGCTACATTCACTACATTCAGCAAGCCACAGAGGAGCACAGTCTGTCAGTTACTCCATCAGTCTAGGTGGTAAATGAACAGAGCATCTTGTTCCTTTCAGTTTGTTTCAGGATGTTAATAGGAGTGGGCTGAGTGACAGGCACAGACAGAGTGAGTCAGCAAGACTCCAAACAAGCTGAAGCTATTGTGATTCAGAAAGCTTTTAAAAAAGGCAAAGGGATGCACAGCTGCATTCAGAGGATTGTGCAACAACACGTATGTACCAGTATATGTAAAGACCAAAGTATTCTTTAGCTTAAGCACAGCACTTTATTTCACCCTTACACACATTTCTGCCAGCACATTTACAATAAACCTTTGTTGTAACACATACCTAGCCTATGAGATACAAAATGCTGCTTTTCTCTGGCATTATGAAATTCTTTCATCTCAGTATTAACTTCAGCCTTTACTGCAAGTCAATCTCTACTTTAAACCTTAACTCAAAACTAAAATCACATCTGAAATACCTTTTCATTTTAGAGGAATTTCTTCAACTCCATCACCACCCTTCTCACACGTTAGGATGTCTACTCTCATAGAAATGCACACACACACACAGCCCAGCTTATTTCTCTCTTATCCAGAGAAATCCTTTCATCAGCCTTTCAATGCTGGGTAATCAAAGTATAAAGAACCATGCCAGTCTCCTATTGCCAGAGGCTGAAGTGTGTGTGCAGTCACCAGGTGCTAATCCGATATCGTGTGCTTCCCCACTGATGTTAAGTAATATGAAAAAAAAATATCAATCCCACCTCAGGCCGAATGTGTGAGTCTGTTCATAGTGGAAGAGAGAATGAATCTTCACATCTGAATTCACAGCAATCAGCCTGTCAATCAAATCCTGTGGAGTAAAATGAGAGGCTGTGAACAAGAATACAGCGGTTACAGTGCAAAACGAAAACACTGTGGAAATTTACAATGTGTAAGGTGGAAAACGTATATCAGCCTCAGTGTGAGGGGGCTTTATTTGAATGCGTTTGAAGTAAAACAAATGTGTGGGTGGTGTTTGGAAGGAAAAAATGAAAAGTGCAAATATGCCCTCAAATGGCTGAAAAAAGAACTGCAGTGTGTGGGGGGGAAAAAAAACACTCACAGGTATGGAGGTTGGCATTTCCCTCAGGGTGTATTCGCTCTTGTTGGCTAAAGGCTGCCGGCCCAGCAGCTCCCACACCGACTGGGAGGAGGAGAGGAGGTTGACCAAGGACAGGAAGGACTGGAGAGAAGGAAGCAAAAACAGACACAGAGACCGTCAGAGAAAGAAGTTGTATTTTTTATAAACACCTGTCAGGGGATTTGATTTTAAAGACCATAGAGACTGTGAATGTATTGGTGTATGTTGTGGACTGGTCAAATGACAATACATAATACTATACAACTACAAATAGTACAGATATTACAAATATTATCTGTAGTATTCAAAGCAAAACAAAATTAAAAATGAGTAGAACAGGGAAAAAATGTCATTAAATGCATCAAAGGAAAAAAAACTTGCACAAACAAACTAGATCTTAAATTCTATTAAACAGCTTCAAAGGAATAAAAAACAAAAATCAAAATTTCTGTACTTTAATGTGTCCTCTGAAGTATCTTCATATATTCTACCAAACCTCCTACTGTACATACCACAGATCAGAGCACACATTAGGGCTAATTCACCAAAATGCTGGTGTAAAAAGTCTGTGCTGTATATTTAGTTTTGCTCTGAACTCTGTATATATGTATGTAACCTGGCAGCCAACCCACTGATAAGGCAGGCTTTAAAGTCGCCAGTGGCAGGACACAGTTTACACATCACTGGCTGTCCGTATTCACTTGGCTAGTCTCTCTGAGAGAGATGACTTGGCTCCTGTCAGAGGCCAGCATCAGACACACACAGACAGGCGCACACTGGAGCTTCAAATGAAATTTTGAAGCTGTCCTGAAAAAATTCTGCCAAAAACATCACTAAAAATGCAGTCTTATGCAAGTAAGTCGTATTTACCCAGAC
This sequence comes from Heterochromis multidens, assembly GCA_015108495.1. Taxonomy (NCBI): domain Eukaryota; kingdom Metazoa; phylum Chordata; class Actinopteri; order Cichliformes; family Cichlidae; genus Heterochromis; species Heterochromis multidens. The sequence continues at coordinate 6,541 of VUQS01013015.1, forward strand.
ACCCATAAACCAACCAGTACTGAGCAAACAAGTCATTTTTTAAAGCAACTCACTATTCCCAGTTTCTTAAATATGAATATTCACAAGTCACTCAATTTTCTACATGGATGCTGGTATGGCAGTAACACCTGGTCAGTTGTCCTGGGTCAAATGGTGGGGCCAAAGGGCCCTCTACCCTTTATTAATCTGTCCAAAAAAATCCCATACTGTATTTGTGGCAAAAAAAAAAAAAGAAAGTCACATAATATCTGTTATCAAAAGACAGAGGAACACAATCAAAACACATGAGGAGCCTGATTTTGCATAACAGTAAACTCAGCATGTTCTGTTTTTGATGCAATAATTATAATTAGAAAAGTTAAATTGGGCCTTTTTCATTTTCTGAACTTCTATTGATTTTCTGGCATTTAATGGAATTGAAGGACCTTACCTGTAGCTATGTTTTAATTATTTCAACACAGATATAACGGGAATCGGTTTAAATAACACCTTTATAACAAATGAGTAGAATACGTGATGGAAAAGCAAACTTCTAACAAATCTGTGATCGATCCTATCATGTAAACAGGTCCCATATACATGTTGGGGCATTTTGGGGCCCTGGACAGTTGCTCGCTTTACCTCTCTTATGCACTCACATGTAATACCTTAAGGCAGCTCCTGTCTATGGGGTCCATGGGAGTTGGTTTGGGACGGACCACTCTGACGTCTTCGCTGCCGCACTCAAGAAGAGACCACAGCTCCAGTACCAGGGCCCGAATAAAACCTGAGACAGAACGTGGAGAAAATGGTTTTACTGAGCACTTGCATTCAGAAATTATGAAATGACACCTAAACATTAATTTGTCATCCTGCAATTTTGAGCCTGTTGGGAGTGCATCTACCTCTTTTTTGATATATTTTAAAACAGCAACAACTAAACTATGACCAGTGTTTTTACAACTAACTGACTTTGTGACCATGTGGAGGTTTTTTAAGAATGCTGTTTTAAATCTGTTGTTGCATTGCTGGCACTGTTTTGATTGGAGGACTTGAATCTAATGGAGGAAGTGAATTAATAATGCCACTCCCCAATACCCCACTTGATATCTTCACTGCTGCACTTTGGCCTCTCAGTGACTACATTTGAATTTTGCAGCTTCCAGGTGGCTATACTTATATACTGCAGTTGTGCAAATGTGCAGCAGAGTGCTGCTGTTAAAGAGCATTTGGCTCAGCAAACCTCAAGCTTACACAAAGACTGGATAAAAATGTTAATACATAAAATGTGCGCAGCTCTCACTGGCAAACTGGGATACACTGCAGTACATAAGTGATGAAGTAAAGACAAAACATTAGTATGATGGAAGAAGAAATGCTCAGTGCATCATAGGAAGCCCCCAGCAATAAAACCTGAAACAGAACATGGAGAAAGTGGTTTTGCTGAGCATTTTCATTCAGAAATTGTGAAATGACACCTAAACTTTAATTTGTGAGCCTGTAATTTTGAGCCTGTTGGGAGTGCATCTACCTCTTTTTTGATATAAAAAACAGCAGCATTCAAAGAAAAATAATGTAGCTCAAATGTATACAATTTATAATATTTGAGGTATATTAATAAGACTCAAATATTACAAAAGGGTCTTTTATACTTCAGAATATGAACAGACAGGGGACACTGACAGATTTAAACTATGGAAACTGCAATTAATTCTAGAAATTACCTTTCAATAATTACAAGTATACAATTAAGCTTTACATCTCAATACTGCATTACCCACAGACTGTATATAAAAGAAGGACATAGCCCCTGTGAGAGCGGTCCAGCTGTGAAGCCTGAAGCTGAGGGTTTTGGTCTTGATGATATGCTGGGGTGGATTTAGCAACTTGTCAATAACACGATGGGCCCTCCTTAAAGTATACTTTTATCATCTTTTTTGACTGTAATGGTAACCATAATTTACAATAAAATAAAGGTCATGTATTATTCAAAAAACTTGAAAATAGTGATAAAAACCATAAACTGTTCTTTCACATAGAAAGCGACTGCAAAATTGAGCAAATGGCCCAAAATGTGTGCACTCTGCCTGAACTGTGTCACTTTTTGAGGCCACTCTTGGTCTCACTCCCTGTCATTCTGCATTTTTATAGGTTGCACAAATGTACATCACATCGTGGCACGCAAGAATGCTCCCCGGCCACCGCTGCGCTTTGCTTGACGCAGCAGGAAACCGTTGTGTGGCGCGAGTCGTAGAAGAGAATGGGTTTCAGAGCACAGTGGTTGTTGCGTTGTATCTGAAGAGCCCATAAGAAATCAGACTTTTTTTCCATAACCAGAGGAGTCGCCCCCTTGCGGCCATTAGAAAGAATGGAGGATTAAGATATTTGTGCACTGGCTTTATTTTTCAGACATGGGGGCTATATTCATCTTTTATAAACACTATGGTATTTCCTTGAGCCTTTTGCACACCTCATTTCCACCTGGTATCAATATGTAACTGATATGTGAACCCATTTACCTGTGATTCACCATATTACTTGTAAATGTGTTTCTGAAACAAAATCACATTTTCTCTTGCCTGACTGATGCTCACATCACACACCATCTTAATCCTTATAAAAATCTCACCAAAGAAAGCTTCTTCTTACTCTTTCTTATCCAGACAAAAACAGTCTGACAAACACATTTCTCCCTAAGCTGCCTGAAGTCTGCTTTATACCAGCAACACAACAACAACAACTTAAAATATAAGCCTTAAGCATCACAGCTGACAAGTGCAAGCAAGTGCATTAGTACCTGCACTGTGCAGAGCCACAACCCCCGGAGCAGTTGCTGCCACCTGTGTCACCATCACCCCGTAGCCAAACTTCTCGCAGCGGCTCACCTGCAGAAAACACACAGAAATCTCATATTCCTAGAAATATTTCAGCATTTTACCTTTGTCATTTTTGCTTATATCAGTTAAAAATGAATGAGAGGTTGGAAAAGGATGAAAAAGTCAAGGGCAAATTTAGCAGTAATGTAACATAAAGGGAGATGTGTAAACTTGTGATTCTGGAAAGGCACAACATAATGTAGTTATAAATATACTGTGGAGAAATCAAATTGCAAATTGATTTTGGAGTGTGCAGGCCCTTCATTAATTACAACACAATGTCACAACTAAAAATAGACAAAATATAATTACATTCCGTAATTAAAGTGAAATGCCAAACTAGAGAAGCTATTACAATAGTGCGTAAACAATGGGAGTAAATTAAGCCCACAGGGGATCAGCTAAGGTTTGCATCAAGCCTGAGTGTATGTGTGTTTACAATATGAATCTTAGAAAGTGTGTTTCAGTGTCGAGCAGGCTGCTGAATACTAAGGAGTGCCCAGGAATTATGACTGTGGCCTTGAGGACGAGCAGGATCACATCTTGTGTAGAATGAATTATGATACCGATGACATGAATAAAGCTTATATAGATTATGTTTGCTGCATAGGGAATAATGCAACATAAATCCTAAAAATAAACACAATGTGGATGCATAGCTTCTGAACAAATATTTTTATGCACTCCAATAATCACCCTTTCCTCTTTTTTTGTCTCATCAGTGATTATTTACTTTGTATCTCTCTCTTATAGGATTACAGTAACTCAAGTCAGTGTGACCCAGAAGTCTTTGAGCAGCATGAAATTACTTTGGCACTTTAATAGCATCAACAAGGATTGTCAAAGGATTTTCCATAAAATGTAATAAAACATTAACATAACTATATCAGCAGCAGTGCTAATCAGCACCTGAAAACTCACACTGATTCTTATGAAAGTGGGACAATAGCTTACATTTTAACCTGAAACTATGACCAGTGTTTTTACAACTAACTGACTTTGTGACCATGTGGAGGTTTTTTAAGAATGCTGTTTTAAATCTGTTGTTGCATTGCTGGCACTGTTTTGATTG
>VUQS01013017.1:16062-26210 GCA_015108495.1 Heterochromis multidens
CTATGTTTGTCTGTTTTTTTTTTTTTTTTTTTTTTTTTTTAGCTCATTAGGGGGTAACCTAATGCACCCACCTCAAATCATTAAATTATTTCAAGCATCAGGGCAGCTGCTTTTACCTAGGCACAATGCAAAACTGGGATCTTCTGTTAGAAAAAAAAAATCCCCCAAATCCAGAACTTATTGCTCTGTATGACTGGCAATTGTCCCACTTAGCTCATCCACACTGATCTCCTGCTGTTTCCCTAAGGGATCGTGGCCCTCTGGTCCCTGGCTGTTCTCTCCTTTGAACGGTTCTTTGTCATCTGCCGGCCACTGGGTAACATCCGACTGCAAGCGAAGCATGCGATCCTGGGTCTTCTGTTTGTTTGGACCTTCTCCTTCATCTGGACCTTCCCTCCAGTGCTGGGATGGAACAGATACACTGTAAGCAAGATTGGAACCACCTGTGAGCCCGACTGGTGAGAAATGAGCACTTTGACACAAAAACACATAAAACAAAAACCTGTTTCCTCAATATTCAAAGAGGATTTTTTTGTTACATTTTCTTGCTAAAGGGGAAATAACCCTTGTTGTATACTTAAGAAAGCAGGGTTTGATTATTGACTTCAAGAGAAAATTGTGATTTGAGTTAGGCGTTTACGAACCTCCTTAGTTCAACTTAAATTTTAAATTGTGCGTTTTGCACAGAAATGGCATTCTTCCCTCAGCCCTGTCGCTTAGATCCACATCACTGCTTCAGTCATCTTAGCTTGCTGTGTGCTAATGTGTCTTACGGAAAAAATTAAAAAATAGGTCTCCTCTAACCTTGGCCCTCAGGGTGTCATCTGGGTAATGCTATTTAGCTGAATTGATCAAAGGCGCGCAGATATGGGCTGAGAGTTTGCCTGAAGCCCTGTTGGAGAATCACTGCTTAGAAGAAGCGCCAGGAGAACAAATTGTCCAGACAATGCAATTAAGACATCACCTTATGGAGATAGCCAGCACATATATAATCCCCTACACCTCTGGCTGCACACAGTGTGAGCTCCATCATAAAATATTTGGTTAACAGCAGGAACAGGTGTGTGAGGTTCAGGATGTTGCAACATGCACAGCCTAATACATTTTAAAAGCCTCATTTATGTGCATCTTTTTATATGCATATATGTATATATGCAGATATTCAGTGCTGGAAGGACTGGCTTTTGAAGGACTGTGCATGTTGTCACGGAACTGTCGGTAGGTTGCTGCACCCTTATTATGAAGTCTGGATGCGATCTACTAAGTTTATGCTTTTGACTTTCTTTAAAATCCTCTCTACTGCTCAGGTGTTGTGTAGGATATTTATTACAAAGACACACACAGAGGTGGGAGATTGTCAGCTCAAATCCCTAGGCTTGTTTGCTTGTTATAATGTAAAATTAAAAACAGCTGAGATTGAACATACTGAAAGTACAGGTCCCACAGCAAGAACTCAGTGCAAGAACTCAGTGCAAGAACTCAGTGCAAGAACTCAGTGCAAGAACTCAGTGCAACACCACCCAGCAAACATGGCTGAAACGACAACGCCATCTCCCCGGTTGCAGTATGACAGCAAAACTACACGACTGATGTTGTTTCCATGTACAAGAGGTCCAATCAGACCATCTCTTATATGCATTTGGTTACCAAGTGGTTGTGAACAGGCAGCCATGCAACATCTACTCCTCGTACACAGATTACTACCAGATCCCCATTAAACAGTAACAAGCTTCCTGCTTTTACCGGTTCTTTTGATGAGAAGGAGTAACACGGAGACAAACCAAATTTACCACACTTTATTAAAAGAAACAATGCATTGGAGATGGAACAGCCCGCTTCCCGCGGAGTCCTGTTCGATCTGCTCCCTCAGTGCCTGGTACCGGCTTACACCCCTGGATAGCTCCACCCAGTCACAGAGAAAAACAACTTCTCATCCTTTGTTCTCAGTTTTCTTATACACTTCTCCAGTATTACAATCTCCGTCCTATATAAACTATTATAAAACAAATATGATTAACATTTGATTAATATATATAAAATAACATTATATATCTCAACAACAGCGAAGCCATTTATCTGCATGTAAATTCTGTCTCATTTGTTGCTTGGTGAACTTAACGGTTCTAGACTGTCACAACCACTCTCTCTCAGAAGTTTGAGTCACCCTCGCAGTACATCTTTTCTTGATGTTACCGAGTATTTTCTTTCATTTTGTTCTAAAAATGAAAGAAAGTGACAAAAAACAATTTTTGAACTCAAACTTTCTCTGTTAGAAAGTTTAACAGGCAATATTCAAGAAATGTCAGTGCAGCTTTCATTTTGCAACTGTTTTTCAAAGACGAGATGTTGAGAAAAGACATTCATCCGCATGCAAAGTCAAAATGTTTGCTGGAACGTGACTGACTGTCTCTTGAGATCATCATTAACACATACTGTATCTGCATGTGAATATGCAGGATTATTAGGCAAGGATCAAGATTTTGATATAGGAAACTTCCTGGTTTCCGTTTGGTCATTACTACACTTTCTACAGTCAAGTTTGAGTAGAGTGTGGTTGGAGGTTAACAGTCGCTGTGGAGACTGCATTTGTCGGATGATAATTGAGTTTTCATTAGTTTTTTTTCGCCCTATATTTATACACAATATGGCTACACCAGAAGCCCAAGTCAGCAGATGATAGCTGATGGTTTCCCAGAATGCATCTTTCATTATGCAGATTTCATTAATTATTTTTCAAATACTCCATATGTTCCCCTTTTATTATCAGTGACTCAATCCTCAGCATGGAGGATACCAGTGTTAGCTACATTTCTGGAATGATACTGTTCTTCAGATATTATGCAGGAATATTGTTCTTCTTTCAGGCTTCTGGAGATCCAGCAGAATACTGGCTGACAGGATAACTCACAGGCATTTTTTTAAAATTTACACTCCCATCTCCATGTGCCACTGTTACAACTTTAAAGTCACTGTGGTTATCCTGGCCAGAATCATGCCAGACATACTGGATACAACTTGAGCCAAAGAAATTTACCTTGAGCTCATCTGGGGAAAGAAAAGAGCTTCCTGTATTCATCAGGCTTCTTTTTATAATCTTTACCAAATCAGTTTTGTGCCAAAGAGCAAGTAAGTACTTGTTTCTTCTTGGACACCATCCATAGAGGTTGACTTTATGTCCTCCATGCTGTAACACATATTCTGATTTTCAGTGAAAATACCTGTGCCAAGTCTAAAGCACTTGGCCCTCTGTGATTCAAAGATTTTGGAATTAAAGCACCTTCTGTGGCATTATTTTGGGTGTGTAGACACTGCAGCTCTGATTAGTAGTACTATACCTCGGTCTTTACCCCTGATTACTACTGCTAATTTATTTCTACTTATTTTTAGTGAAGTTTGACACACTGATTATTTTGCATCTGGAGCCATTATCCAGACAGCCTGGCACATAGGCTGGTCCAAAACTAAGAAAGTTCTCATGGTCACAGATCAACCTTAAACTATGTTCATGCTCTCAGTCACAGGTGTTCTGACTTTAATTTTAATGATCAAAGGTGTATTTTATGGAACTTGAGCTTTTTTAAAATAAAGTATTTGTTCTTTATTGTTCATAAAAGGACATGCTCTTGTCAGTAAATAACATGCGATTGAGATGTCATACAGTTATGAACTGTATAAATGAATAGATTTGATGTGCTTAAAAAATGACATTTTAAATAGAGCTGCTCACTACCTGATGATGTTGTAAACTTGTACTTTATGTTCTGAATGATATTGTAAAAATTTCTTTAACAGATTGGATTACATTTTTAGGTGAAGTCCCTAAGGAGTAGTGGAGTAGGAGTATTGAAATCTCATTGTTTCCAAATGTGAAGCAGCTCTGTTTCCCACAGTGTAAATGAAGAGATTTTCTCTGACAGACAGGTTGTTGGAGAAAAAGGAACACCAGCTGGTGCTGGAAAGCAAGATTCTGTTAGCTAATTTCATTTTTGAGTTGTCAGCAACAGTGCAGGAATTAATCTCATTAAAAATGACTCTTGGAAGTGATTTAAATGCTGTTTGTCTGTATGTAGAAGTGAATAAGTTATTGAATTGCAAGCTAATTTGGCCTGCTAAACAGAAGACGGCGCTACTGAGGAAAATGAAATGCTTCATTTGGTCCAGTGAATAAAATAAAACGGTGATTATGCTCATGTCCTGCCTTTAAGAATGCTGAATGAAGAAAGAGTCTCAATGAGGGGGCCCCACAGCTGCACATTGCTACAGATATTAACATTTTCAGGATTTCCAGTGAGCTGCTGTCACAGGGCTGAGAATTTGTCGAAATCTAACAATTCCCCATAACTCTACTCTCTTCTAAACACAACCTCAATGTTTGATATTTAGTGCCATGCATTCCATAAATGAATGAGGTGTGAAATGCGCCATTGCAAATTTCCGTGTTTAACAAAAAATAGCCTCAGGTGTTTTGAGTCACAGAAATTTGTGTTAGCTGTGAAATTTCCTTTTGGACTAAAGCTCAAATGAGGTGCAAAAGTTTTGTGGGGTTTTTTTTGGTTTTTTGTCTTGAAAACCTAAAAATGACAATTTGAGGTTCATAGTTCTGAACTAATGAGATTGTTAGATTTTGTTCTCAAAGTGATCCACAGGTAGACACAGTCACGCTGGTTTAAAATTAAGTCCGACTTTTTTTCTGTCCATCTATGAACAGGTATTCAACCAACATCACAGATCACAGCTACATCCTCACTTTCTTCGTCACCTGTTTCATTTTGCCTCTTGGAGTGATATTCTTCTGCTATGGGAAGCTCCTCCAGAAGCTCAAGAAGGTCAGTTCTTACACAACACACATGCAGAGTATTAATTTATGAAGTTTATTTTTAGTTATATTTTTCCAAAGTTTTCAAAATGATAGAAACGCTGAAGTCACAAGGAGAGATCAGTAGGAAGGATGAAAGAAACCAGACTCCAGTACTGTGCTGGTGGGTAAATTGTAATCATTGTGACTCAGTAAATTACTAGTTAAGATATTTCTTAATTTGGGGTTTTTATTACAGGGAATATCAGGTACTGGATGACTGCTCATTGCAGCTGACATTACCATTAATCATCTCTTAAATAAATGACAGGTTATAATAGCTGTGTTGTCCACCTGCATGAAAATGACTGGATATTGCTTATCAGCTGATGGACATATACAGTCAAGTGAAAAAGAGTTTTCCCAGGACTCCATGCTGCTCTATGAGAAACTAAGTATAATCTTAATGCTTCCATAGGATTTAAGAGGGTAAATATTAGCTAGAGGCTGCTGATCAATTAATAAAGTGCATTTGATCAGCAGCAAGTGTGACCGCCTCTATAAAATTAGAAGTTTTTGGCAGTTTGTTGGTCTGGAGCATTCAGGTGTGTTTTAACACAGCGCTGCAATCTTCCCAGGAGTGGACATTGTAGCAAATTCACCCAAAGGTCAGATTGTGCAATGCTCAGAGAAATTTCAAAAAACCTAAGGGCTCCATCTCACTCTGCAGACCTCAGTTAGCATGTTAAATGTTAAAATTCATGACAGTACAATTAGAAAAAGTACACCAGCAAATCTACAACAGAATGGCTGAAAAAGAAAAGAATCAAAGTGCTGCAATGGCCCAGTCAGAGTCCAGACCTCAACCCGCTTGAAATACTGTGGCGGGACCTTAAGAGAGCTTTGCATAAATGAAACGTCTGCAAACCTCAATGAACAGAAGCAACGTTGTATAGAAGAGTGGGCCAGAATTCCTCCACAACGATGTGAGAGACAGATAGTCATACAGAAAATGATTTCTTCAAGTTATTCCTGCTAAAGGTGGCTCTAAAAGCTATTAAATCATGGGATGTATAACTCCATTTTAACATGACTGTATACATGTTTGTGTTACTGTCAGGTATCTCATGGTCGTCTGGCTACTGCCAAGAAACCTGAGCGCCAAGTGACCCGCATGGTGGTGGTGATGATCGTGGCATTCATGGTGGGTTGGACACCATATGCAGCCTTTTCCATATTGGTCACAGCCCATCCAACCATTGAACTTGATCCAAGACTGGCTTCTATCCCAGCCTTCTTCTCCAAGACAGCTGCCGTCTACAATCCAATCATCTATGTCTTCATGAACAAACAGGTAAGTAGTAATTTTTAGAGCCAATGGATCACAGTTTTACTTTAGTCATACTAGTAAGTGTTGCTTTACTTTAGTCTCTCCGTTCCTTCCTGGAGATGCATTACTGCTTGAAAGCTGTTGAAATACAGAGATGGTTTTATTCTGTTGTTTCAGGGTGGTAGCCTGTTTCTCAGTGCACAGTGAATGAATAAATGAAACATGAAATCCAGAGTGCACAACTGTATGCTAAAAATAATGTGAAAGGGCTGGCTCTGACATTTCTTCATGCCATTTACTTTGTTTAATTTTACACTGTGCTGTCTAGCTCTTTTCTCAGTGTGAGGGACAAATACCTGAATTTTGACTGCAGCTTTTGAAAGAAGTAATAAAGGGGATTTTTTATAACACAATGTATAACTTTTAGTTAACATCACCTTGATTACATAAAACACAGTGGAATTGTTTTAGCTATTTTCCCTATAAGACACTTATTCTTTATTCAGAGCATTTATTAAATGTTGTCAGTAGACACTTGCCTCCCACAGCTACCAGATTTAAACAGCTGGATTTAGAAACTACTAATTGCCAAGTGCCATGTTCTAACAAATGGTACTCCTTTGTTGGTATGTTTTGGGTCTTTTTCATACTGGAAGACCCATCCACAACCCATCTTCAGTGTTCTGGCTGAGGGAAGGAGGTTCTCGTCCAAAATATTACAGTACATGGACTTGTCCATTGGCCCCTCAGTGTGGTAAAGTCATCCTGTACCCTTGACAGAAAAACGGACCCAAAGCATAATGTTTCCACCTCCGTGCTTGACTGTGAGGACTGTGTTCTTTGGGTCATACTCAGCATTTCTCTTCTTCCAAACATGGTGGGTTGGGATGATTCCAAAGAGCTCGATTTTGGTTTTATCTGACCACAGCACTTTCTCCCAAGTCTTCTCTGAATCATTTAGATGTTCACTGGCAAATTTAAGATGGACCTGCACATGTTCCTTCTTGAGCAGGGGGACTTTGCGGGTGCTGCAAAATTTCAGTCCATTACAGTGTAGTGTGTTACCAATGGTGTTCTTATTGACTGTGGTCCCAGCTGCCTTCAGATCATTAACAAGCTCCTCCTGTGTAGTTTTGGGCTGATCCACCACCTTTCTCATGATCATCCTCACCACATGTTGCCTCCTGGTTGCATGGAGCTCCAGACCAAGGGTGAGTGATTTCTTCCATTTCTGAATAATCGCACCAACAGTTGTCACCTTCTCACCAAGCTTCTTGCTGATGGTCTTGTAGCCCATTCCAGCCCTATGCAGGTCTACAATCTTGTCTCTGATGTCCTTTGACAGCTCATTGGTGTTGCCCATGGTGGTGGAGAGGTTGGAATGGAAGAAATTGATTCTGTGGGCAGGTGTGCTTTATATACATAACGAGTTGAGATCAGGAGTATCTGTAATTGATTGATTGATTGTAATCTGTGTGCCACATGGGCACACAGCCAATCTGTGGGAGCCAGAATTCTGGCTGGGTTGTAGAGGATCAAATACTTATTTCACTCAGTGTCTTAAGCAAATAAACTTATAACATTTATGTAATGTGGGTTTTTTTTGGGGTTTTTTTTCTTGGTTTTTGGTTGATATTTTGTCTCTCTCTATTAAAATGGAACTGTCATAAAAATGACAGACTATTAATTTCTTTGGAAGTGAGCAAACTTACAAATTCAGCGGGGGTTCAAATAACTATTTCCCACACTGTACAACAGAACTAATCTTGGCAAGCTATGACTTTCCTTTAACTTTACTACTGTACAAAGTGCAATGTAATCTCATGTCTTCTACAGTACTTAAGCAGCCTTTCATGGCTCCTCATTTGCATATTGTGTAATTGCCTCTGACCAGTTTTGATTATTTTCTGTTAGGATTCTTTACAGTACTGCCACTACAGTGAATCTTAAAACTGTCAAGTCCAGTTATGGCAAATGTGACCATTAGACTACATTTGCATACATGTGCTTGGCAATGGGCCTAGATCAGGTTATTGCCAGTAGTATGTTGCATGTAGTCCATCTCCATCAGACTGCCCCACTTTGCTGTTTAAGTGGGTCAGCCAGACTCACTGAATGTAAATAACACCTAGCCGGCAGGTCTAAACAGCCCAACTGCTAATGCTCATAACACTCAAGTGACCTCTACCGCTTGATATTTTCTCTCTCTCTCTCTTTGTCTCTGTGGGTTACATAACAAGGCGAGGTGAAGCAGAGTTTGGGGGTGACTTCCATGATGCATGACTACTACAATCACAGTTTTAGAGACAGACCACCCTCAGTTATGTTAATGCTCAAAAAGCTAAAAGGTGAAAGAACTTTCTGTATCCATGGATCACCTTGAATAGTATATTAAAAATCTGTTTCAATTCAGGCTCTAAACAGGTTTTGCTCTCTGTGTCATGTCGGTTTAACTTTTGGAGATCTAAAAGAGAAGGCAAGTGAAAAAAATTTAAATCTTGATTACTCTGACAAGATATCCACCGGAAAGTACCATAATCTACATTTTGTCTACAAGATCCTGATCTGTATTCAGAAAATAAAATTCTTTCATCCTACTCCCTCTTCCATTGACTCGGTTTAAGAAGACTCAACACAAGAAAGCACAAATGCAATCAAAAACTAAAACCATCAGAAATTTTGATATACGGTACATTCATGTACCAGGGAGTACCTTAGTTGGGTGTATCTGAAAAGTAGATCTTATATGCTTGCATTTTGTAAGATAAAGTGCATAATCAGCAGCTTAGCTTGCAGCGTAACAAATATGCAAAAAACTAAGAAATCAGGAAGGGGGCAAATACTTTTTCACACCACTGTAGATATGAATCTATATAACAAATTTGTGTCAGGAAGCATGTGATACAGCACATATTCACTGTATTCAAAAGCAAAGCTTATAGATGGTAGTTCGCATCACTTTTTCTTGTATAATAATAAGTCCACAAAAACAATTGGCATCAACTCAGTGAACCAGAAGAGTCACAAGACCGGAAAGGATTCTAAGACCGTGAAAACAAAAGTGAGTCCAAGTGATGTAACAGAGAGCCACCAATAAAAATGTCCAGAATGTATTAGTTCACTTTTTAACCTTATATCTAGCCACAGCTGTAAGTATTTTTAATGAAAAAGTTCTTATAAACCAACAACTATGTCTTACTTGCCCAGGACCTGTCCCGGTTTGTGACCAGAAGAAACTGATACAGAGTGTAGTCAAAGTTTCAGCTTTACGAACCTTAGGGTGTTCATAAACTTTAAAGAAGAAGGTGGAAGTATCTGCTATAGCGAACTAATGTGTTTCAGGCTATTCATTTTGCCATTAAGGTGATATTTTATGACCTTAGTCTCCGTGTGTGAGTGCTTTAATGCTGTTGTTTTATTGGAGGAAAGCTTTATACAACCATTACATATAAAAAGCTACAACATATTTTAGGTCACAGGAGGAACAACTATTGAATACAGCACTGCCGTAACAGCAGCACTCTGCTTTTTCATGACATCAGAGGACAGCAGAGGTGTTCCCGTCACTTTGAACAGCATTGCTGGTTTAAGGGGAGCAGTTAGGAGGCTTGCACCATTAAATTAGATGGGTCATCAAGAGTTGGGAATGATTATCTCTCCTCAAGGCTACATAGAGTGGGAACTGGAAAAAGGCCAAATAGTGTTTTTACTGTTGATGCAATGTGGAAACCAATGATTGTGGGGCTATCTGTGAAGAGCTGCTGAAAATGCCTGTGTTCTTCCAAGAATACCCATTGACAGGATGTGATTTTTCACTGCTGTTGTGTGTTTCTGACGGGGTGTTGCTGATACAGTTATATGATGTGTGTCATACAGAATTAGCAGTAGACAAACACTAAAAAGTTATTATCCTGTTACTATAGTCTAGAATTAGTGATTTTTTTTTTTAAGAGACAGATTTTATAGTTGGATAAAGGTTTTTTTTTTTTTTTTTTTTGTTTTTTTTTGTCTTTTCTTTAAAGG
>VUQS01013027.1:3357-20437 GCA_015108495.1 Heterochromis multidens
CACAGCAGTAACCAACAGGCAAACAAACAAAACCACTGAGGAAAAAAAAAAAACAGAAAGGAAAAAGAGTAGCAGAGAGGAACTGTGTGCAGGCTGGAGAACACCGAGCTGAACTTGGAGAACAAAAACACAAAGTTTGCTCTTAATAGGACCCGGAGAGAAAAAGTCCTGCCCCCTTTGCGCTCAATCACCACTTCTCCACCCCCCTCTTTTCTCTGTCTCTCCCTCTCTTCCTCAAATCAGAGTAAAGTCAAGTGCTGGAGGAGAGCAGAGGAGAGGAGGGAAACCTTAACAATGCTGCCACTGGAGTATTTTCTATTGCCTCAGCAAAGGAAAGAGGAGGCTGTTATTATTTCCATCAGAATCACTTGCGAGATGCAAGAAACTGTAAGAAGCAGAACCTCTAAATGATGACTTTAAGTCACTTCTGGTTGTGAAGAAATAATAAAAATCTAAAGCTTATGGTTTCATCAGTTTCAAGATCTCATCATCACTTCTAGCCTTCATTAAAAACTTCACCAAAACAAGTTGGGAAACAGCCGCAGACCACTGCTTTCAGGACCAGCAGCATTTTGCTCAACTTGAACATTTCTCCATTAAACACCAGCCTGTTTATTTTTAACACTTTTACCACTTTGACTCCTTTAATAATTGAAGGCCAACAGGATTTGAAAGGAGAGTTTCAGAAAATTTAAAGCGGAATAGATAATTTATGGCCATTCCTGAATAAGAACTCTGGGAGTTCACTGTTCCCGTGTGAGAACATTTAATGGTGTGTGTGTGTATGTGTTTGAGTAGGAAAAGGAGGCAATGGAGGGAAATCTGTGAGTGTGCATACAGTAGGTGGTGTATTGCTCCAACTGGGTATGAGAAAGTGGGGGGTGACTGCAGGTGTGTGGCTGTGCCTGAAACTGCCTTAGGAGCTGTCTTGATTATTTATTGTACCTTTTTTTTTTGGGGGGGGGGGCATGGTGATGCCAACAGGGTGTCATACTTGTGTGCTGAGAGGGATTTAGTCACTCACTGGGGCTGAAGTCACTGCGTCTCACCCGTGCACAAACAAACATGCTCTCAGAGGGCAGCCAAACAGGAGAGTGGCTTTTCGTAAAAAGTCTTCCAAGACACTGCTCATTTGCTGACTCACCTAACAGCTATTAGCTTCACACACCAGCGAGGGGTGGGGGGGGTGGTATGTCTGTGTGCCGAGAGGAAGGCCTCTCTTTGTGAATACACTCCCCTCCTCCTCCTCCTCTATGCAGAACTTGAGAACAGATATTATATTTCAACTTTGCTGCGTCAAACGGTGAGGGAGCATGTCAGCTCTCCTAAAGAGCTATAATCCAAAGCCTTTTGGATGAGTGAGTGGTGTGGGCAGTACAGCCCGCAGATGTAGCGGGGAGTGGGCATAAGAGCATGTGTGGGTGGACGGCGGAAGCTCGGCCAAAAAAGGGAACGCGGTGTGCTGCCACCGTAAACCCTAGCACCCCCTGTCAAATCCTGCCATGGTATGATCCACACATGAAACATCCCACACTAAGAAGCCTCCAGACAAAAATGTCCTAGGTGCTTTACTTCCTAAAACTTGCAGCAGTTTCTGGATTCAGGAAAAAAAAAATATTTAGAGAAGAATTACAAATTGTTACAAAATGTGTGAAGTTGTGTGTGTGTGTGTGTGGGGACTTGGGCTCATGACTCCTAAAATCTTTGTTACAGCCCTGCTGCTCATTATTAAAGCCTATGCTACACTCCCACAGACAGCAACACCACTGCTCAGTGGATCCAATATCAAGCTCAACTTCATGTCCATATCACCCAGTTGTTATGCAACCCCCCCACCGTCTCCCTTTTTTCCCCTCCCTGTCCTCAAGTTTCATCTCAGTGCCCCCCCCACCCCCCGTGTGCTTCTACTTTACACCAAACTGTCAAGTGTATTGCAGCAAAATGACGCCCAAAAAGACGGAGCAAACCAGAACTGTGTGTGTGTGAGAGAGGATCTTTGATCAAGATAGACACTTGGCGGTTGTGTGGTTGAGAGGCCATCTATTTCCAGTATCTCTGAAAGTTAATGTGTTGGAGAAGTGAATTTTCCTATAAGTGCATGAGCGGGGTTTCAGATATTTAGTCCCAGGAAGTAATGTGGCCAAAATGTTTAAATTTTTAATACATGTGATGAAAAGTGCTGCAGCTGCGAGCTGGTGGCAGTGAGCCTGAGCAAAAATGAACTTTTTCCCAGCATCTTTCAAAGCATCTACTGAAACAACACACAGACACATGCTTTGGCTCATATCCTTACAGTGTCCTCCTCTCCCTCCCTCTTCCTCTCTCCTCTTTGAATCTCACACACTCAGCCCATTGGATCATTTTTAATCCCTATCATGTGAAACCAAGATGTATGCCAAAGCAACCATATGGACATAAACCGCCCCCGTTTTCCTTGCACACACACACACACACACAATTACATAGTAACCCGGATCACATGTGCAAAAAGCAGGCTGCATACAGTATCGCACGTCACCAAAACAAGATGTGTGTGTGAACCCCGCGTGCCGAGCCACGTGTGTGTGGGGGACCAACCCGCTTCCTATGGTGGCTGCTAGGGGAGGGAATCCAATACGGTTAATTGACAAGCCGAGCCTTTTACATAACCACCGGACTCTAAGTGCTGGTGTCTGAATTCCCCCCACCCGCTGCTGCTCTCCCTCCCTGTTTAGTCTCCATGACACCCTCTCCTCCTCACACACACACACACACAAACACACACTCCATCTCTCCTTCACTTCTATCCCTTCACGGATGTTAAACCAGTAATTCCCATCAGGATGAAGAGAACGGCAATCACAGTGCTTGTTCTCCGCTAAAAAAAACGAAGTGTGCACGCCTGTCTCCATCATCTCCTTTTTCCTCAGCCTCTCTTCTCAGGTCTTCCTTTCCACTTGTTCACCCTCCTCGCAGAAGCCAGGTGTTGTCTCAGCATCTGTTATCAGGCCGCTGAGGGAGACCGCAATGTCTCCTAGTGACACACCTGTACACACACACAGCTTCTCACTCAACTTGAAATAAACACAATCTAGCAGAAACTCTTGTATCCACAATGTGTATATATATATATATATATATATATATATATATATATGTATATTTATATATATAATCATTTAGAAAAGAAAATAACAGTACACATGGAAGATTTCAAAACAAAGAGGCAAATGCATACACTTGTAAACAGAGATGATGACACACTTGGATCAATCTGAAGTAAGTGAAAGCCTTTCAGAACAGACCACATGGAGCGTTTGAAAGTATTTCAATCAAAAACTGATCCAGGTTTGAACGACAGCAGTTTCAAGTTTCCATAAGAATCTCTTTACATCTTTGAACATACTGCATTTGAACACATCACAATTGCTCAAGAAACATCCCGATTTTCATATGGTTGTTGAAGAATTTTACAGAAGCGTTTCCAGTGAAGAACACGTTGTGTCCTAAATTACAGTAAGTCACTGGAGATGTAACCCCCACTGGGCTGAATGGTGATGAAAAAAGAGGGAAAGTAGAGTGTAAATTATTAAAACATGTTCTTGTCTTACATTTTAAGCCCCAACTTTATGAACTGAAGTTGTTTAACTAGCCTTTTTGGCAAACATGTACACAATCTCTTCATCACACTTCCATTTTTTTCACATCATGCTGTTAGTGGAAGACGACAAACATATTTCTATTACCATTTACACATTGTCTTCAAAGAAATCTAAACATCCCTACTGCATTCAAATATTACAGTTGAAGTTTTCCATAAAGAGAACCACAATGAAGAGGCTGAACAACTAAAAACATTTCAACTCAAACAAGTGGTGCTTAAAATCAATATGTTCTTTTGTTAGCAGCAGCAGTACTGTAATGTGTGCTGATTCTGATGCTCTGATTGCATGTTTCCCAGCTCGATAAATGATTTTCACTACAGTGCACAGATGTCTAAATAATGCCTTCAATCTTTATAAAAACTGCACAATTGTGATAGGAAGTGACAAAAAAAACTAAACATCACTGTCGACTTTTTAAACAACAAACACGTGTAATGGATGAAAACCGATTGCTGCACTTTTCAGTCATTTTGTCAGTAATAAAGTGTCAACCATGATCTCAAGTTAAGCACTTGGTGTGTTGGCAATAAAAAGTACTTGACTAATGCAGCTCTAGCATTAGCTCTACTTCGTCTAAGTGTAAGACATGTTATGAACCACTGAAATGCCATGATATTGCCATCAGAGAGGGTGAAGCATGAGAACCCCCATCCCCATAAATTATTGTATAACACATGTCTGACTCATGGAGTCATTTCAGTTTATACCTTCACCCAAACTAATCAATACACACTATTAGTGGACTCACAAGCTAAGCAGTCATGCTAACACAAGCGGTAATCTCTCAAGCTCTCATAGAGAGTATAGCTCTATGCATGTATGACAAATAACGGAAACAGTAGCGCTCCTTTTTAGCTCCTTCCTGTGCGTAGAAAGGCAGCAGGAGCTGTCATTATGTGGTCCTTAATCAAGTGACTAAACTGAGACAACAGAAAAAAAAAAGTGAGGAGATAACATGATTAAAAGCCAAAAGAGTGTGCTGTTTTACAATAACCAACTTCGGCAGCCAGGAGGAGGGTGTGGGTCTGGTGTAAAAGGTTAAACAAACGGTGTCCCAGTTCAGGGCTGGACCCTCTGTAGAAACCTCCAACCTGAAGAAACTAGTTCCAACCACAGCAAAAGAGTAGCAGATAGATGGTGCATTCAGATAGTCCTCGTTTTGATTTGTTTAGTTTACACAGGTAAATTACATAACATCTTTAACTGGCCTTTTCACTGCTCTAATTCAAAATAATCTTCTCAATGTAAATATGTTGTAAATTTATCAAGATCACCTGAATGCTCCTTTAAATAAAGGCTGCTACAGATGCTGTGGTGGCCCTCTGAGTTCATTCAAAAAGCCCATATAGACTGACGAGGATCCAGCCCCTTTGTTGGCATCCAGCAGCATTAACTCTAAAGTTGACCCTCCTGCCTGACACACCCTACTACTGGCTGAGCAGCAGCCAGTGTTACATTGTTGTTGATTGTTTGTCAGGTCATCTTGTCCTAGATGATTTCTTTTAACGGTTCCTTTGACTTCTCAGTGAGAGGCAGACTGGGGCTGGAGGGGATTGCTGACCGGTTGGAGAGGTGGTGGAAGGTCAGTGATGGGGTTTCAATGGGGCTGCACAGAATTTGGAAGCGCTGTGGGATCAAAAGGTTGTAGTTAGTTGACTGTGCATCAGCATAATTAAATGCATAAACAGTTTCACATCCAACAACAGAAAAACATGGTATAACCTGTGTCAGGGTTCCCGGGGTAGTGATCAGGGCGTAGATGGCCCAGATGGGAAGCAGAGAAACAGATGAGAGGGTAAGGATCCAGCCCAGTGTGGTGGCCCAGACTGGAGCAACCAGTCCTTTCCCCAGGCTCAGCGGTGACCAGCGCACCAGGGAAAATACAAAGGTGGCCTTAAGAAGAGAGAAAGGAGGACGGGGTAAATACTGAAGGTCTAGGCTTAGACTTCTCTTTAACAACATTTCAGTTCAAAAATGGTAAATCATTGTTTCACAGTTTAACTGCAGCAGGGATGAAAAACCTCCCCGAGAGCCCTTAATAGTAGCTGGCTGTATATGAACAGGTGGCTACTCACTTGCTGTTATGCGGTTGATATATCACTGATGGCACCATTAATGCTGAAGTGTATATACAGTCATCTGTAGTCATCAGGACACTGTGCAGTCCTGTGAAAAACTAAGTACACCCTTACAGCTTCCATTGGTTTTAAGACGGGAAGTAGCAGCCAGGTGCCGCTAATCATGTATCAATGTACTTCATTAACTGATCATCAGCAAGTGTGAGCACCTCTGTGAAAGCAGAAGTTTTGGCAGATTGCAGGTCTGGAGCATTCAGATGTGTGTTAACACAATGACCCAATCTTTCCAGGAGTGGACGTCCCAGCAAATTCACCCCGAGGTCTGACTATGCAATGCTCAACGAAACTGCAAAAAACCCAAGAGCTACATCTACAGGCCTCAGTTAGCATGTTAAATGTTAAAGTTCATGACAGTACAATTAGAAAAAGACTGAACAAGTACGACTTGTTAAGAAGGCTTCCCAGGAGAAAGTGTCTTCTCTCTAAAAAAGAACACGGCAGCACAGCTTAGGTTTGCAAAGTTACATCTGAACAAACCACAAGACTTCTGGAACAATGTCCTTTGGACAGATGAAACCAAAGTGGACATGTTTGACTATAATGCACAGCACTATGTTTGGAGAAAACCAAACACAGCATATCAGCACAAACACCTCATAGAAACTGTCAGCATGGTGGTGGAGGGGTGATGATTTGGACCTGGACATCTTGCAGTCATTGAGTTGACCATGAACTCTTCTCTATACCAAAGTATTCTAGAGTCAAATGTGAGGCCATCTGTCTGACACCTAAAGCTTGATCTAAACTGGGTCATGCAACAGGACAATCATCCCAAGCACATCAGCAAATCTACAACAGAATGTTTGGAAAAAGAAAACAATCAACATGTTGACCAAAGTCCAGACCTCAACCTGACTGAAATGTTGTGTCTGGATCTTAAGAGTGCTGTGCATAAATGAATGCCTGCAAACCTCAATGAACTGAAGCGACATTATAAAGAAGAGTGCACAAAGATGTGAGAAACTGATAAAGTCATATAGAAAATGATTACTTCAAGTTATTGCTACTAAAGGTGGTTCTACAAGCTACTGAATCATGGGGTATACTTCGTTTTTCACAGGACTGCACAGACTCCTATGAAATCTTTTTCACCAGGTTGTGTAGCAACATATGCTGCCATCTAGATGCTGTATTTTCAGGGAAGGGCTTGCTTATTTCAGCAAGACAATGCCAAACCATGTTTTGCTCATATTACAACACCTTGGCACTGCTGTAAAATAGTCCCATTGTTAAAGTGACCTATCCAAGGTCAAGACCAGTCACCTACTGAAAACATGTGGCGCATTAGGAAACAAAAAAATATGGGCAAGGAGGCCCTGAACTATTCACAGCAGCAATTGGTCTTGTCAATCCCATACTTGGAGTATTTTTAAAATTTTTTAAAGTATCTGGATTACAGTGGGAAATGTGCCCCTGATCCAACTTTCTTCAAATGTGTTGCTGTCATCAATTTCAAAACCAGAATACATTTTCCAAACAACATTTGACATGTTGTTTTTGTTCCATTTTCAGTTGAATATAACCTTAAATTATTTGCATTCAGTTTCCATTTATATGTCAGACAGCTTTTTCAACTTTTTTGGAAACTGCTTGCATCCAGTACATATTGAGTCCTGCCAACGGAGCTCATGATTCATTTTCTGCTCTGGAGGTGGTGGAATGGAACCTAAACTCACTGACAGAGAGAGACAAGTGGCACGCAGATGGACCCTAATATTTTCCTGAGAAGCAGAAGGTGGAATTTGTATGAAATCCCACACCTGTGTTAATGCATATCCTATTTCACAGAGAGCAGCTACTAACAAAGTGAATGCAGGTCAGCAGTCAGAGGTTACTCACAGTGCACACAACTGGGGTCAAGTATTTCCAGCATAGGTTGAAGAAAGGAAGGGGGCTGTATCCAGTCATATCCCTGATGTTGGCGCTAAAGCGCTCGGCTCCTGTGGCCAAAACAAGAACACAGTGAGGTTTGGTTGTGGTCCGATGCACATCATGGTTTGGTGGCGGTGGCCAACTATGCTTAGAAAACATTTTTTCCTCCTAGTATTCACCACTAGAGCGGAAAATACAAGAGAAAAACATGAGTGAAAAACAAAGAATTACTGAAATCACTGCCTTGCAAGCCAACCAGCCAAGCTGCTGTTTATAGCCTGTCCATGCTCATTAATGATGTCACACTGAAGGTGACCTTTGACCTTTCAGATATGAAACGGCATCATGTTATTTTATTCTGTTTGACAGTTGTGTGGAATTTTGTTGTATGAAAAGTTGAAAAGAAAAGTTCTGATATACTGGTAAATCTGAGGACATATTTAGAGCCAAACTATCTCACTACTTGTTCTCCTGAAATCCACACTAGTGAATTTTCTCTGCAGGTTTAAGAAACACAAACTTAGTTCATGAGTAAAACTTTATTCAGTACCTATCACCAGCACTTTTCTTTTCTGTCTGGATTGCTAGTAAGAGTAGCACTAACTGTGATAATAAGCTAAATAACATTTCAATGTCTGCTTTTATCATTACATTCACATGTACAGTGGGGAAATCATTATTTGATCCCCTGCTGAATTTGTAAGTTTGCTCACTTATAAAGAAATGAACAGTCTCTAATTTTTATGGTAATTTCTTTTTAATGGAGAGAAACAGAATATCAAGAAAAAAATCCAGAAAAAACACATTACATAAAAGTTATAAATTGATTTGCATGTCATTGAGTGTAATAAGTATTTGATCCCCTGCAACCCAGCCACAATTCTGGCTCCCACAGATTGGCTGTGTGCCACTTTACAATCAATCAGTCAATCAATTACAGATAACTCCTGACCTCAACTTGTTATGTCTATAAAGCACATCTGTCCACAGAATCAGTTTCTTCCATTCCAACCTCTCCACCACCATGGGCAAGACCAAAGAGCTGTAAAAGGACAAGACTGTAGACCTGCACAAGGCCTGAATGGGCTACAACACCATCAGCAAGAAGCTTGGTGAGAAGGTGACAACTTTTGGTGCGATTATTCAGAAATGGAAGAAATATAAAATGACCATCAACCACCCTCGGTCTGGAGCTCCATGTAAGATCTTGCCTCATGGGGTGAGGATGAACATGACAAAGGTGGTGGATCAGCCCAAAACTACAGAGGGTTTTTACCTTACGATATAAAGCGCCTTGAGGCGATTTTTGTTGTGATTTGGCGCTATATAAATAAAATTGAATTGAATTGAATTGAGAAAGTGCTGTGGTCAGATGAAACCAAAATTGAGCTCTTTGGCATCAACTCGACCCACCATGTTTGGAAGAAGAGAATGAGTATGACCCAAAGTACACATTCCCCACAATGGAGGTGGAAACATTATGCTTTGGGGCTGTTTTCGAGTTGCCAAGCAGCAGCCAAGAAACCTAAAGGATTTAGAGAGTTTCTGTAAAGGCTGTTAAACTCCGAACTTGTCGTGTAACGTATACACATACACCAAACGTGTTGCGTTTTTGTGGAAAATTCGTCCTCAAAAAACGCACTGTGAAGTCGACATCAAGCCATGATGACCTGGTCCTGATGTTTCTAAACAAGAAAAGGAAGAAACGGAGATTCTAGATTCATCCAATTCTCACAAGAAGGCAGCAGCAGGGAGAATTTCATGGTTGATCCAGGAATTGAAGCTGTATCACAGCCACTTTCGTACATATTTCAGGATGACAGTGGGGCAGTTTGAACTCTTGTTGGCAGAGTTGGGACCACATCTGAGGAGGCAGAGAAATAATTTCAGAGAGCCGATTGACCTGGAGCAGCATCTAGCTGTGTGACTGTGTAATATACTATTTGTATATTCAGTACCAGTGTGCGTTTTGAGCTATGAGCACAGCAGTGGCCTGATTGGTCAGATCTGTTTATTCGGCTCGGAAAAAATCAAGCTTGGTTCAAAAAAATAAATGCCGCAAATTTGTCCAGCAAAATTATGCGGTCTGTGTGAATGACTACACTAAGAATAGGTGAGTCTGAAAAATATTTTTAACACATGAAACATTTGCACGAATTTTACGCATCCGGTGTGTAAAGGCCTTAAAGAGGAGTGGACCAAAATCCCTCCTGAAATGTACCTGGTGACCAACTACAAGAAACATCTTACTGCTGTATTTGCCAGCAAATGTTTCTGCACCAACAACTAAGTCATGTTTTACTTGGGGATCAAATACTTATTTCACTCAATGACATGCAAATCAATTTATAACTTTTATGTAATGTGTTTTTTCTGGATTTTTGGTTGATATTCTGTCTCTCTCCATTAAAATTAAACTACCATAAAATTAGAGACTGTTCATTTCTTTGTAAGTGAGAAAACTTCCAAATTCAGCAGGAGATCAAATAATTATTATTTCCCCAACTGTACTGCCTACTGCTCATGATACTACAATGTAATTTCTATATCGCATGTGCGATGAGTTAATAACTTTATAGCAATTTTCACACATGAAAACTGGAGAATGTTGAGAGAGTCGGGTTGGGAAATTGTCCACAGTTTTCCTTTCTGTTAGTCCACCTCAGAAGGTAAAGGCAGGACAAAGGACGCAACAAATCTCCGGACATTTTCCCACTCCATTCTCAAACGAGTTAAATCAAACATGACAGGGACCCCATACAAGGGAGTTGACAGAGTAAAGACCATCAGACATTTACATTCTCACATACAGCTCCACTAGATTAAGAATTACCTCTCTCTCTCTCTCACGAACCCTTCCCTCTAGGGCCACATAACCAGTGGTATAAGAGTGTTAGTGGTTGTCAGAGTCCTTAAAAACCTGTAAATTCCCACAGCCATAAAAAGAGGGAAAAGGTGCAGTCAAGTTGTGACCGCTGTGTCACCCAGTCCACTTAAAATCCCTCTCCTAAACTCAAGGAGAGCCATAAAACAGGCTTTCTTGGTCCTTATAGCACCCACACATACAAACACACATTCTCTGCTGGCGTATTGAGGCTTTTTTTTATCTCATGAAAACGCATTTCTTTTTAACACTTAGCAACTTTTCTGGGCGGTAAATCTTCACTAGATATAAAGTTGATTGTCTAACTTCACTGAGCATTTACTGCATTTTTCTGATGTATTTGTTTAAAACATTCCCTCCATTGGACTTTTAAACAAACAGTGTTTTTGTGAATGCTTCAGACCTCCATGTCTGGCTGGAGTGGGGGCTCCCTGGGGCCAGCAGACTGAGACTGAGAGGCGACAGGGCCCGGAGGCTGATTTAGGGCCCGGAGGAGACAGACAGGGGCCTGGCTAAGAGCCAGTCTCCCTACAACAGTGGGTAGCTGCAGCCATGTTAATATACTGTCTACTGCCTCTAAGTGGAATGCAGGAGGAGGGGAGGAAGTGGACAGCGAGACTGTGTTTGTGTGTTTATCAATCAGATTTAAGGAATTATATTCATTAGTGATAAAAATTCTTATTTTAATTTTCTATATAACAACCACCAGCATAAGATTATGTATAATCTCATTATCCTATTGTCTGAGCTCCAACAGAATTGAATTAAAGTCAGACTAGTAGAAATGGCTGGGACAATATTTTTCCATAAATTCATACATTAACATTACAAAAATTACAAAAAAAAAAAGAATTGAAAAGAAAAAAAAAGAAATGAAAAAAAAAAATCAAACAAGAAGAGAGGAGACCAGAGAAGGGGGGAAAAAAATTCAAAGAAATTGCAGAAAATGGAAAATAACATAAAAAATGGAAAGTAAATAAAAGGGATAAAATGAGGAGGTAAATAAGAGGAGAGGAAAAATGCAAAATAGAAGAAAAGAACAGGAGTGGAGAGAAGACAATGGAAAGAAAAAAGAGAAGAGGACAGCAGGAAATGTAAGGAAAAAAGTATAGAAAGGAAAAGGGAAGGAAAGAAGAAAGGAAAGAAAAGGAGGAGAGGAAATGAAATGCTATGTTGGAAAAGTTAGTTTGTAAAAGATCAGAAAGAGAGTAGTGTGAAGAGGAGACGAAAAAAGATAAATAAAAGGAGGGGAGAGAAGGAAAAGATTAAGGACAAAAGGGAAAAGGCGAGAAGAGGAGAAAAGGAATGGAAAATGAAGTACAGAATACAGGAAAGGAAAGAATCATGAGGAAATGAGGAGTAAGTAATAGACAGAAAATAAGTAATGGAAGTGCGAGAAGCAGGCTAGAGTTGGGATTTGTACCGTAGACCCAGCCGATGGCCAGAGACTGGAAGATGGAGAGAAGCAGCAGACTGGCTCCACTGCAGGAGAAATGGTCATAGATCTGGAACACATACAGACCACCCTACACCACACAGGAGAGAAAAACTCTTTATTACCCATCATTCAAAACAGGGTAGGAGATCATGTACTTCTCTGACACAACACATCCATCCACCGGTGTGTCTTACCGGTGTGACCATGACCAGTCCAACCAGGAAGCAGACGATGCAGACAAACAGCAACAGCAGCTCTCTGCGGTGACCTCGTCTAATCAGGTGAGGGTACAGGTCAGTCACTGATGTCATCAGGGCCTCCAGACTCACAAACTGCATGAGACACATGTGCCAACATGTTTCCATGATACTGAACACAATGCCAGTGCCAAGTAATTAAAAGTTTATCGAGGAAGTTGGTCTGCATCTACCTGTGTGTCCAGTCCCAGCATGATGATCATGAGGAAGAAGCAGACAGCCCAGAGTTGGGGTACGGGCATCATGGCTACAGCTCTCGGGTAGGCGATGAAGGCAAGCCCAGGTCCTGAGAAGACCATCAGAGGAAAAACATAAAATATTGGACATGTTTTCATTCATATCACATTATCACACAGAAAATAATCATAACTGAATATATTTTGTGGTTATTTTAGTTAAAAGCCAGAAATATTCTTATAAATCTTTGCAATAGATAAAATTCTAATGTTAAAGACAAAAACAAATATGTGTTCTCCATCCTGTCTATGGTACTTAAATCTAGGCCTATCCACTCCAAAATGAAGTAAATCTTAAAAAAACAGATCAAAAGTCAATCATTTCAAAGTAGAAACCTCTGGGGCTACAAAATAAAGCCAACTCAGAAATACCAAATAGTTAATTTCCCCCTTCAAAACAACTTACTGTGAGTGAGTGAGCTCCAATAAGGGTTAAAGTTCATCATAACTAGTGGAGAGGCCAATTTGTATAACAGGTGGGTGCCTTTTTAGGCTTCCTCACTGTTGAGTTGTAGTAAAAGATGCTGTAAGAAACTTATTTTGTTTTAAGCCTGCTTTTTGCTAGCCAGCATTTCATCCACTTTAATGTCATAGTGAATTATGAATGCAGCGAATACTCCCCACTTGAACTTGAGGCTTCAAAATCAAGAGTCCCTATACCAGCGGGTGGCATCCTAAAATAGTTGGGCATTATAATTTTGAGCAAACATTATTCAAACAGGAGTAAACAACAGATTTATTTGGGACTATTTTTACTGGAGGATTAATACATATTTGGTACTCTAGTGAGTGCAAGAAAGTACCATATACTTTTACTTGTGCTGGACAAGGTAACATTAGTTTACTCTGGTGCATAATGTCAACACACACATAAGTATGTGTGACTAATTTTTTTTCTATTATTGAAAAATGAAACACTTTTTCTTTTCACCACTAGGGCACCCTGTTAAACTCTGACTTTACTATCACTTCTGACTGTTTCACGCTTCCTTCTTCTCATGTTTTAAGAGTTAAATGAGGAGTTTAATTACCATGTGGTGCAAAACACCACAAAGCCAAGGTTAGCTAACTTCTGATGACAGTTCTGTGTCCATTTGAAAATGTTTTTCACCTGATTGGGCCACAGTGCCTATGTCCACTCCCTGTTCCTCAGCCATGAAGCCCAGCACCGAGAAGATGGCGAAACCTGCCAGGAAACTTGTGGCGCTGTTTAGGAGGCACAGCATAAAAGAGTCCCTAGAAAAACACATGAATACACACAAAATGCCTTTAATCTGAGTAACTAATTTGAATTTATATACAGTGTGGTCAAAAAGTCTTGAGCCACCTTTCATTTCTTTATATTTTACTGGGAAAATCATGCAAATGAAAAAAAAAAAAAACAGAGTTTGTCCAATTCTAATGAGCTTGAAAGTCAATGTTTGGTATGACCACCTTTATTCTTCAACACAGTCTGAACTCTCTCAGGCAGCTTTCTTGTCATTTCTTTAAGTAGTCTTCAGGAATAGTTCTTCAGGCTCCTTGAAGGACATTCAAAGCTCTTCTTTGGATGTTTCTGCCTTTTGTCCTGTTCTCTGTCAAGATGATCCCACACTGCTTCAATAATGTTGAGGTCTGGGCTCTGGGGAGGCCAATCCATGACTGATAGTGTTCCACTGTGTGTTTTTATATTCAGGTATGTTTTTACTGCATTGGCAGTGTGTTTGGGATCATTGTCATGCTGAAAAATAAACCTGTTGTCAATCAGATGGTTTCCAGATGGTATTGTATGGTGGATCAAAGTCTGACGGTACTTTTCTGTGTTCATATTTCCATCAATTTTGACAAGATCTCCAACACCACTGGCTGAAATGCAGCCCCAAACCATTACTGAGCCTCCACCGTGTTTTACACATGGCTGTAAACACTCACTGTTGTACCTCTTACCTGACCAACAGTCTGCACACCATGCCGAGATGTTCCACGTTTTTGGCTAATGGTCTAACAGGTTTTGCACCAATCACCTTATTGGTGCAAAAATACTATTTTATGCCTTTCAAACTGTTACCTTTGTCATTTTTCATAGATTCAACTTAAGTCATGTGTAGACACAAGACTGGTTCGTCCCTCAAGTTAGGTGCCTTTATATGTTTGAACGATTCATAGGCCAGTGTTAAGTGGATTAACAAATGGCCATGTACAAGGACTGGACTGAAAACGAGTGAAAAAGCAGCAATTGTCCAAAGAAAAACTTTAAGTTTCATAAAAGTCTGGCTCCTTGGAAGCAAAATATACAAAGGGTGGCTCAAGACTTTTGCACAGTACTGCACTGAACACAAAAATATGTATATTTTAAAACTAAAAGACAGAACACAACCCACTGAGGTCTTGATCTGTCCTGTTACTGTAAATACAAGCCAAGAGTCAAGCACTTGGCTCTTCCTGTGAGTATGTGTGCGCGTGTGTGCGTGTTTGGGAGTCCTACAGTGTGGGAAACATGGCAGCAAGGGCTTTTCTTTAAGGTGTGGCTGTATCAGTGTGTTTTCTCTGTCCATTCCAGCCATTCCTGCTGGAAGCCATCTGACCAGTGGGAGCTTACATCTTACATTTCAGCGACTACAGTTTGTCTGAAGTCAAGTGGGAGGAGAAGCTGTGTGGCTGGTTTGCTTTTGTGTGGTTGTGTTTATGTGTGCGCGCCCGTGTGTGTGTGTCTGACATAGTGTCTCACTTATAGCAGTCATTGTTGTATTTGTTGTAACTGCCCAGGGCTGTGAGACTTCCCAAGCAGATTCCATAAGAGAAAAATATTTGGGTACCTGCATCCATCCATACCTACAGAAACAAAGAGAAACAGAGAGAAAGAAGAGGAGAGAGGAGAAAATGAAAAGACATTTGAGGCCACAAACTGATATCTAACTAACTGATATCTTTTATCAGCCTTGGCTGCTGTTTTTGGGTTAAAGGTACACCATACAAGGTGTTCTATATAAACAACTTACAGATAACATCATAACAACTTGGCTAATTAGTAGGACAAATAACATAATTATGTAGATGCTGATTCTGTTAAACCATATGATATTTATAAACACTTTTTCACACCAGTGAAGACGAGTGGAAAAGAAAAACAACAAAAATCGCTTCTGAATTTATAGAGAGTAAAACCACAGTGGCAGTAAGATATAATTACTTCTTCAAATTGATTTCAACCAATACTGTTGTTTTGTGTTGATTTTGGTGATTTCTCCCTCGCACAGCTGCAATCATCTCAAACTATACGAATTAAGCTTAAGTACCTTTATGTTTCTAAATTTTGAAACTTCAAGCAAATACCAGTTACAGTCACAAAGTGAAAAAAATGTGCGCACAAAGTAATGAATCGGATGTTAAATTGTAAATTACATAATAATTACATAACAGTTTCTCGCCTGCTAAAACTGTTTTCTTGTATTGCTAAAAACAAACACTTTATTCCATCCTGGGCCACCTTTTACTCATTTTTTTAACCCCACAACAATAATAGTCCTTCCTGCTGTACTGTAGATCTGACAATTACTCACCTGAGAGCACGGCTCCCCTACCTATAGGAGCTGCCGTACGACCTGTAAGAACAACTAGAAGAATGCCCTCTGATGTGATGTTTTTAAATCTAGCACCGTCTACGCACATATAAAGCGTGTGTACGTTTGTGTTTTTTTTACCTGTGGGTCTGCTAGGCGCGTAACGTTGGGTTTGAGGTAGTAGATGATGCCCTGAGTGGCTCCAGGCAGGGTGGCACCACGCACCAGCAGCACAAACAGCATTACATATGGAAAGGTGGCTGTCAGGTACACCACCTAGAATGTACACAGAGTGTGCAGGGATGTGGTCGCAGAGACAGAGCAAACAGGGAGGATGTGACTGATGTCTTCAAACAGGGAGAAAATACTACAAGAAGGAATCCTGGAAAGTTGGAGTCTTAAAATCTGTTGACGGACGGCGGGAGAGGCACAGCAAATAAGTCCTACAAAATGACTGCAGTGTCAGGTCCCTTATTTCTCATCTGCTACATAAAAGGAGAATTATGTTTCTGACTTTACCACTCCTCAAGATTCTTTCAGAAGACTTTATTCAATTCCATTTTATTTATATAGCGCCAAATCACAACACTAGTCGCCTCAAGGTGCTTTTATATTGTAAGGTAAAGACCCTACAGGAATGTCACCATAAAAATGCATGCTCCTGCCACAGATTTTTTTTTTTTCAATTTTATTAATGAATTAGTGCCATTAAATGATCTCTAAGCATGTTTTGTTGCAATCTTTACAAAAGTAAAGAGCTTCAGTTCCCCATGGGCTCTGTAACCAAATATTTCCAATATTCTAAAATTTGTGTTTTGTTTTGGTTTTTAACAACTTTTTTGCTAGCTTTAGTGACCTTTATAGGTCCTTTGGAAACTTTTTTTTAAAAATGCACCTAAGATATGCACTGTGCAAGAGGACACATTCTGCTGCTTCTGTCTTTCTTTCTAAGCGACACTTTTATTTGGAAATATGGCCAAAAATCAGCCAGGCGGAGTTATAAAATCCCTTCACTACAACCCTCCCCCCTCCCATGCTAGAGAAAGCTTTAAATATCCACTCTTGATTAGTA
>VUQS01013031.1:0-17116 GCA_015108495.1 Heterochromis multidens
GTGGCCTAGCCAGTCTCCAGACCTCAATCCTATAGAAAATCTGTGCATAGAGGTGAAGCTTTAAGTTACCAAGTGGCGGCCAAGAAACCTAAAGGTTTTAGAGGGTTTCTGTAAAGAGGAGTGGGCCAAAATCCCTCCTGAGATGTGTGCAAACCTGGTGACGAACTACAAGAAACATCTTACCGTTGTGGTTCCCAACAAGTGATTCTTCCAGTTCTAAGTCATGTTTTGCTTGGGGATCAAATATTTATTTCACTCAATGACATACAAATCAGTTTATAACTTTTATGTAATGTGTTTTTTCTGGATTTTTGGTTGATATTCTGTCTCTCTCCATTCAAATGAAACTACCATAAAAATTTGAAATTGTTCATTTCTTTGTAAGTGAGCAAACTTACAAATTCAGCAGGGGATCAAATAATTATTTTCCCCACTGTATTTACTGCCCTGTCTTATGTCAGTCAACGGTATTCTGTGCTCTCATTGGTAATCACTTGAATTACTTGGCTCTGTTCACACATATTCACTCAAAGTTGCTGAATGTCATTGACTTTCTGTGGTCTGGTTGTCACATCACTACAAATCGCTTCCTGTGTGAATGCGGCTTAATACAGTTTAAGTGGATGAGTTATTTGAAAAAAAATCCCCTGTACAGTTGCTGTGAAGGGAGAAATATAGAAATCAAAACAATTTATGTGCAAGGTTTTAAATATTTCTTTTATAAAGTTAGATTTTTGGAGCCACCCTCAAGTGGCCATTCGAGGAACTGCAGTTTTTTTGGATAAATCTTTCAGTTGTTGGGAAATACCATGAGAACGTACTGTGTCTTTACTTTTTGGATGTTAAGTAAGTAAAGTATTAGTGCCGCAATATGATACGAGTAAGTAGGTCTGTATAGATGACAAGCAATCCTGTATTGTTCACCCCTTTTGGTGTCTAGCCATGCAGATAGATTTGTCTTACTTGCACAAGCTTTGAAATATGTGTTTTTGAGACCTGTCACCACACAAATACAATGGCAGTGAATGGAATTTAATTGTGGTGGTTATAGCATTGAAGCATTACATGTCAAATTTCAGCAGCACCTCTGCTATCTGGAAACAGAGTCCTCAGTAAGCTGAACAAACACCAAGCTCCTCCAAACTCACTCTCTATGTAATGGGTAGGATTCCACTAAAAACCGTTCTCCACAAGGTGGATGGATTATCCAGAGTAATGGGTATGCTTTTTATAGATAGTTTGCTGTTACAGTAGATTGTTTAAAATGTCATTTTCAGTGCTGTCAAAACAAAATTCTGTGCGATGCAGAGAGACATCCCAAAAACACATACAGCAGTTTAAATTCAACTGCAGCCCTGTATGAGTGCCTGCAGATGTTTCTGAAGTGTTAGTGGATGGTGCTGCGTGCTTTCGAGGGGTGAATGTGTAAATTAAAGCATTTTCATGCAGGCTTTAATGTGAATTTAAGGGGATGGCCACATTTGTTGCTTTTATATAACAGTATATATATATATATATATATACTGGCCTTCAACAAAAGCCCTCCTCTTTCTGCACTGCTCACTCCTGCATTGCTTAAGCTTTCTGCCCTTCCTCCCTCCCCTCTTGCTCATCTGTTCTTGTCCTCCCTGCCCCCACTCTGTCTCCCCCTTCCTGAGCAGAGAAGGAGGAGGAGGTGGAAGGTAGAGTGGCTGCTGAGAGGTGTATCTGCAGCTAGAGTCACCTCTCAAGAGCTGATGTGTCATCCTGGAGCTCGCTGTGCGTTGTTCACAAAGACATGATGACCTCACAGGAGGGTCATCTAAGTGCGTTCACAGTCGTACTGCTCTTTTGTCATGAATACGACGAGGCAAACTTCCCTTGCTTTGACAATCGCTGTACGTTGCAGCACAAAGAGTCACTTTTCTGTGACCTTGTACACTTAGATCTGTGATTCCAGTGACAGCCTCTGTCTGGAGAACTCAGCATTGAATATTAAAACAATGGCTTGGACTTGTAACTACTGATTTCATAGTGCTCATGTAGGGCTTAACAAATGAAAAAATGAACAATGCAGATGCACACGGGACATTGGAGATGGAACTCAATGCTTTTCTTGTGGCTGAAAAGCATCAAAATTATTCACTTCAATAATGACATACATTGAACATAATTTTTTTTTTTTTATGGTTTTCTTTTTCTTTTTCTTTTTTAAGACAAAGCCATTGGGTGAAATTATATGAGGATGTACTTGGATGTAATAGCTCAGGCATTTTCAGATGTGGTGATGCAGCACAACAAAGATCGCAGGCACAGCTGAGTACACAGTCTCCTACAGCTCAGGCTCGGTTTTGAAGTGTTATGTCACACAGCCACTGCAGTGACAGCATTGCTTACTATGTTACTGTCACGACATTACAAAGGCACTTACATGTGCATACACTGGATGCTCATGAAGACATGCTTGCTATACTATTTACTGATACAAAAGCTGTACAGATGCAGTAGTATTACTTATAAAGGGTTTTTTTTTCTGTCACCAAAAGAAGAAAAAAAAAAGCATTTTGAGAATTTGATATTGTTTCTTGCTGAGAGATGAGCTCGTCACTGTGTGTATGAGTCTCAGTGGCATCATTAACCTATCATGACATAGCTCCAAGCAGGGAAAGCCCTATCAGCTAGGTAATAGCACTGCTTTTGCGTCACTGATGTCCCTCTGGTTGTCACCAGTGACGCACTGTTGCTGCGAGCCTGCTGTGGTAATGTTACAGAATTCAATCACCTGTGAGTGGTTGTGCTTTTGGCTACATATCTCTGAAATAAAGGACAGTTCACTGAGATATTGACAGCGAACTTTATGTTGGCCAGTTTAATTTACTCTTAAAGAAACATAAATGTTAAACAATAATTTATGTGGTCTACAGCACTTTGGGGCCATAAAGTAAACTGATGTTTGTTAAATAATATTTCTTAGATCCAGCTAGATCACAGATGTAAGTAATAATAATAATTTTGGTGATATTCTAAATGTTATATTGCTACCCTGCTGGCACTGTGTCTCTTTACTTCCTGATATGGAACATAGGTGTGTTAAATTAACACCACTCTCAGAAATGCTGTTTTTGTTTTTTGGGGTTTTCATTTTGAACTCTTGAGTTGAGCATTTTGACTCTTGCCATCTCTTGTGAAACCAAATGTTATGAATGATTGGTCAATCTGACTGAGAAACTAGGGACACTGCACGCTCGTACTGTAACCACCCCCTCAAGCATACCCTAATTTATTGTCTGTTTAAATCTAAAACTCTTGAATAAACAGGCCCCAGTTTATCTTAAAGACCTCATAGTACCATATCACCCCAATAGAGCACTTTGCTCTCAGACTGCTGGCTTACTTGTGGTTCCTAGGATATTTAAAAGTAGAATGGGAGGCAGAGCCTTCAGCTTTCAGGCCCCTCTTCTGTGGAACCAGCTCCCAGTTTGGATTCGGGAGACAGACACCCTCTCTACTTTTAAGATTAGGCTTAAAACTTTCCTTTTTGATAAAGCTTATAGTTAGGGCTGGATCAGGTGACCCTGAATCCTCCCTTAGTTACACTGCAGTAGGCCTAGGGTGCTGAGGGCTTCCAATGATGCACTGACCTTTTCTCCTTCTCTCACCTCTTTTCACTCACCATGTGTTTATACACCACTCTGCATTTAATAATGAGTTATTATATATTATTATATTATATATTATTAATCTCTGGCTCTCTTCCACAGTGTGTCTTTTGTCCTGTCTTCCTCCTCTCATTCCCGACCGGTCGCGGCAGATGGCTGCCCCTCCCTGAGCCTGGTTCTGCCGGAGATTTCTTCCTGTTAAAAGGGAGTTTTTCCTTCCCACTGTCACCAAGTGCTTGCTCATAGTGGATCATCTGATTGTTGGGGTTTTTCAGTATTATTTTAGGGTCTTTACCTTACAGTATAAAGTGCCTTGAGGCAACTGTTGTTGTGATTTGGCACTATATAAATACAATTTAATTGAATTGAATTAAATGTGGCCATAATTTAAAAAATACTGGTGGCTGCCACTGCTACCCTTCAGCCTCCTGGCAGTAGAATCTTTAGGTGGCACAAATCCCCTGGAAGTACAAGTTCTAAAACACATCATTACCAGGTCATCTTTTACCAGGTTAAAAGATGTTCCACTCTTATTGTTTGATGTTGAAACATCAAACAGGCTGTGACAGCCTTTCAGGCTGAGGGCTAATAAAAACTGACACCATGCTACGTTTAGTAAGGCTTGAAACTAGTGTTTGAGACCATGAACACATTAAAAAGGTAATTGCTGAGGTTAAAGATTAAGTGAGAATTAGAGTAATTTTATCATAGGCTTCTATACAATGTACAGCCAGAAGAGTCGCCCCCTGTTGTCCTGGATATTTGTTTTGCTAGTGTGAATTCCACTGCTACCAGAATAATGTGTGTTCCATGAGGTATGTATTATACATGCTGACATCATCTTATGCTTAATTTATGGCACTGCGATTGTGTTCGTTTGTGGAGGTATTTGCCTACGTAGAGTGTTTTTCAGCCAACATGCTCCCTTGCAGTCCTCCAAAATCCCAACTGCATGTTGCTCGATGTGGATTTTGCTGTGCATTGATCAAATGCTGACTGGTTGACAAGATGTCTGTGTAGATTCTCAGTCATCCAGGTCATGGTAGAGCTTGAAAGAAGGCGACTGGACTTTAAATTATTTGAAGACATTTTACCTCTCATCCAAGAGGCTTCTTCAGTTCTAAAACCAAAAGGTGGAGAGTCCCAGGTATTTAAACCCTACTGGGGGTTGTCTCTTGGTCGTTAACCCACTGTTAATTATGTGCGTCATCACATAAGCCAAGGTGTGAAAAAAGGCGCCTGGGAAGGGATCTCAAGACTCCATTGTATGTGGCCTACAGTTGGTGTTGTAAGCCACCTCTGTTCAATAAGGGACAACTGCCAGTAGGGTTTAAATACCTGGGACTCGCCACCTTTTGGTTTTAGAACTGAAGAAGCCTCTTGGATAAGAGGTGAAACGTCTTCAAATAACTTAACAAGTGGGCTGAAACAGGAAAGGGAGCGACAGCGGAGTTCACCAGGAATGGGAGAATTACAAAAAGTATAGACAGTGGCTGCAGTGGACACTTTTCAGTGTTTTTAACACTTGGTTTCACTTCAGCTCTTTGTATGTTACAACTTCGTTCTTCTCCACGGCTTGCTGACGGACCAATAACAGCACAAGCAAGAGCAGCCCATGGAATAGTTTTACCACATATTTTTGACACTGCCCCCATCTGACAACAGACGATCTCTGCAGGTAGATGGGCCGTCTGTAGCTGCCCGCAAACTGCCAACGCTCTACAGCCTCTGTCTCCTTCTTTCTAGCTTGTCAGCGTATAAGACCAGCATCAGTGATATATATTCCACATATGTCTCCAAATCCCCTCGTCATCCTCCTCTGTAAGACCATTACTGCAACTAAGTCATTAAATAAATTTTTTTTATTTCTTATGTGCTTGTGTGTGTGTTGAATAGGATTTTTAGGAGAGTGCTGGCTTTCTGTGATGCCGTCCCCAGCACTCTTACGTAATACTGCTTGTAATGCTGCAAGCACAGACTAACAGACCTGCACCTCCACCTCTGCATCTTTATGTCAGCTTACATGTCTGTCTGTCTCTCTCTGTCCCTGTATGTAGATCTGCCTGCCACTCTGCCTCCTAGTTTGTGTTATGTGCCTGAATATCCATCAGTACATCCTTTTGTCTGCTAACATTTTTGCCTCCCTGCCATTGTGCGTCCGTGAGTCTCTGTTTGTCATTTGCTAATTCTCAGTCTGCCTTGTTTGTGGACTCAGTGACAATCTTCTATCTGTGCTTTATTTTCGGGATGTCTCTAAATCTCTTCTCTCCATCTCTTACTTCTGACATACCATGCATAACAGAGTTACTTTAGCTTGGTCGTGATGTTCTTATGTAACTCTCCATTTGCCTTTGCGGTCTCACTCATCTCAGATGCACACATAACCATGCTCACTCTCTCTCACACACATATACACACACACAAAAGATGGATGATTCTAGATAAAAAGAAAATTGCTAGTTTTAGTCACTTAAAATTGAGATTGCAGTTTCCTCTCAGGGTTTAGTAAAAGTTTTTCTGGGTAATTTTTAATGTCCTTATAGCCCTTCCAATTGTTTTAAGTCTTCAGATGGTTGTTTGTGGGAAAAACTACAGTTTCTCATCAACAGCAGAGTTTTCCTGATTGCAACTGATTTTCTTGTGCCTCTGTTCTGTTTCTTTCTAATGCCTGCTAGTTCTGTTTTTGCTGCCTCTGACTGTGCACAGGTTATCACACTGTGTAATGCAGGATTGTCACAGAACAGAGCTAACCTTCTTATTCAGATACTGCAGGATGAGGTTACATTGAGGTGGAAATCATAACTGGCATTTGGATACTTAACTTTTAGCTCTAATATGCTGTATAAATACATTATAAACCCTTTGACCGTTCGTTCTGCTGTCACCATAGTGACACAGTATGGAGAGCCGGAGAGAAATGCGAGACCCGCTTTAATAAAAACAGCCTATCCTTATTTGTCTATAATTTTCTGAGTATGACTTCAGTGTGATGTGTCTGGAAGTGTCAAATAAGTTGTCACACCCTGGTGAACATACTCGGTTTCACAATTAATTCTTATCAAAAGTAGTGAAAGATAAACTAACATCATTGACCACACCTACACTTATATAACTTGATTTTTGATTTCCTGAAACAGAGTTAATAACTGCGTAGGATCTGCTTGGTTCTTCTTTTTTTTTCTCTATTAATGAAATTGTTAGAATAAATCTCACACGCAGGTCAGGCACTTGATGATAACAATAACAATAATCATAATAATGATAATAAGCACAGGTCCTCTGAAATGATCCAGTTAATAATTTTACATGAGATATTATGTAGTCATTGAGATCTTGTTATTCCCTGTAATATTCTGACCTGGAACCTGTGCCATGCTGGCTAAGAATTCATGAACAAAAGGGGAAAAAAACTAATAGAAGTTCCTCTGATGCTTTTCTCTCAAGGACACTTGCTCTCAGTGCCTTTTCTCTGCACTGTCTGTATATATTACTGTGGCTCTTGGTGTTTCGATGAACTGACCAGAAAGTAAATGTGGCTGTTTGGTGAGACAAGTTAAAGAGTAGAGGGAGAGCAAAGTGAGATATGTGTGGCGAGAGATTGAATTGATTAGTGGTGCAAGCCACTCAGTGTGTTGACTCTGGCTCACTGAAAGCCACCTGCCCCCTCTGGTCAATCAATGCACACGACTGACTTCAATGAGCCCGAATCTGCCCTGTTCTTTGTGCTGCTCGATTTGAAGTGTGATGTTTCTGGCATACCAATTGCTTTTAAACCTATTTTGTTAGAAATGTTCATGTTATTTTTTCTGTCTAATTGCTTCAGTATCATATTCAACCATTGAACTCTCAGCATTTGGTTAAATATTGACATGAATACTAATTCAGATTATCTCTTATATATAAACAGTTTCTTCATTAAATTTTCTGTATAAACATAATATATCTATAGATTTGGCTGTGCTATTATGGCTGAAAATCAATAGCTTTGATGAAGTTTATTACACTAATTTACCGTTCCCCTCAGCTTTGTGGAGCTTTGCATTGAGTTTCAGTTCATTGTTTAGCTGTCCAGGCTGTATGTTTGTTGCTTTAGTGCGCTCTTACCACTTAAGTAGCATAAATTTTGTCTACAGCGAGTAGCTGTTTACAGCCGGAAAGTTCTAAAAAGCTACCATCAAACTACAGACAAATATAGTACGCAGCTAGCTGGAGACATGATGGAAGAACATAGCTCCAAATGAACGCTACTACAGCTCAATAACATCAGCTTGTCTGGTGAAATGTCACTGTTGTTTTCCTCTTGTTTCCACAGCTACTGCATGGAAAAATGAGTTCCTTTCAAAGGAAAAACATGTTGCCTACCCCAGCTTAAATTAATAATGAAGATAATAATTACTTGCAGTCCAGTATAATGCATAAAGATTGAAGACTTGGACTCATGGCTCATCTCTATAATTGGATGCCAGAGAGAGACAGATGACACCTAAACAAAAGAATAAATAATTAAACACAAACTGAGCTAGAAATATTGACATTTCCATGTTAGAGTGGAACATAATAATCAAGGGGGTGAGGGTAAAGTGTCACACTGCTTGCCATGTTCAAATTACATTGTACCCTCTGTTATTGTGTTCCAAAAGTGTTAACTACAAATAGAAATGCTCAAAGGAATCTCACACATTATTACAGCTTGGCTTCTGTGCTGTCTCTTTAAAGTCTCATGGTTTACTGTTGCTGGGTTTAAGTGCTAAAAACCTGCTGATATAGTGATGAGCGGACATGTGTTTTAATAGTGCGGCAGATAAATGGAGCAATCTTTCAAAAGCAGATACAAACACCAAAATTTGTTTTTGTCCCTCTGAAAACACTAAATTAAAAAATGTCTTTAGCTATTTGAACACCATTTTCAAAACTGTTATAAACACAAAGCATTGGATAGATGCAATGAGGCATTAATTATGATGTTGTATGAATACTTAAGGAACTTTAAAATTCTTTCCCTATTTTATGGACATACAAGAAAATTGGTCAGTTTTAATGAATTATATATAGCCTCAAGTTACAGTCACCATCATAGCAACATTTGAAAAAATTTTGCTATGATGGTGACTGTAACTTGAGGCTATACAATTAGAAGATGACCTGCTCTACCTCCTGAGCTACAGCCACCCCAGCATACTTTCAGTTGTGTTTCTACTCTTATTCTTAGTGGGGGGAATTTTGGGGTTTAGGATGATGGAGGCGGATCGAACCAACCACCTTCTGATTTGTAGATTGAGCCACAGCTGACCCTTAAACAGTGGGGGTGTACTGTGGGCAGGCAGCTTCTTGGAGCTATAAGTGGAGAGGTGGGAAAGCAGTGAGAAGTACCAGGAGTCCATCCTGGAAATGTGGCTAAAGCAAAACTGCTGCCTCTGATACTACACCCCATTGGCAAACTAGTTTGAAGTTTATATAAAGGGGCATCCAAGTCATTTCAGACTCCTAACGTGGATGTTGACATAATTCTTTGAGATCAAGTTTAGCTGACTTGATCTTAAAAAAACTATCATCTCTTGCCAGGTATGGTGGCCATCTTGAACATGGCTAATGCAGTCTGTAATGAGAGTATATATATATGCCAGTTTGTGCTGCACTATAAGGAGTCGCACATTTGGGGAGATTAACTAGCCCTATTAGTTAATAACAAACAACTGTGTGTATATATCACACACATTAGCCTATACAGGGAATCAGAGAGCAAATAGTCTGCAGACATAGATTGCAATCCCCTTTTTCCATACTCTGAGCCTTAAAATACCACTTGCTTTTAAACACACGATCACACAAGAAAGAGACACTTCTGATTAGTGAAGTGAGACAGAGAAACAAACCCATGAAATGTGAGTCCACTTATCTGTTTAATGCAACATAGTTTGTCAAGACCATTCTTGACATCCCCACAGTGTTATATCATGTTGGAGTTGGCAAGAGTACCAAGAGACAAACCCAAATCACCACTGCAGAGTCAATTGCTCTGCCTGTTGCCATGGCTACATACTCCCCAAGATAATATTTATTTAAAAACACATTGTTATGCATTAATTTGACTGTTGGGCTGTAATAAAAAAAAAAAAAAAGTGGTGTTTCTGTGTGTGAGCCTGATGAGTTGGAGCACCAACAAGGACCACATCTGTTTCACATACATGTTGGCAGGATACAGTATGTTGGCGCTCGTTTGACCTTTAATTAATTCTGCCCCCCGCATAATGCTCACTACAGTAAAGATTACCCTTCATAGAGTGCATTTCACAGCTGTTATTTTGGAAACAATGAGTGACTGAATTCATGAGCTCCATGAGTTGTTAGAAATAGCCGTCTCAGGTATTTCAATGTTTCTACTTCACTCGTTTTAAAACATGAATCTGTATAAGTATTTCAAGCATGTGTGAAAGCATAACACATGTAAATAAAATTACTTTCCCTGTTTGTTGTGTTTCAGGCAGTCTTTTGCGATGTGTCTAATACGGATGTTCATATCACATTTGATATGATATTGTAAGATATTGTAAGATAGAAGGGTTTAAAGGTGAGGGCTAAGGGACATGTGAGCTTGCTGGAGTCATAACGTGGACATTTTGAAGCCTCAGCTTGAGCATTTTGGCTTTTTTTTTTTTTAACCACGTGTCACCAGCTAGAATCTGACTGAGAAACCAAAAACACTGCATGTCATGCAGTAGTAACCTGTCAATTGCTAGGTAGCCACACCTTAAAGCATAACCTGCTGTATAGTTTTAATTCAATGTAAATATGAGTAAATATGAGTATTGGACAATCCAGTGAGTGCTGTCAAACAAATCCTTTTTATACTGCAAAGAGAAACTACCAGTTGTAGTCAATCATGATCACTAATGAGAAATTAATATACCTTGGCCTTGTAAAGTTAAAAGACACTGTAGAACCTTCAGCACCACTTATTAAAAGATTTACGTTAGTGTGTGTAGATATTTGAGCCTGTATGCATACTTTTGATCCTGTGTGGATTAGAGATAATCAAAAATAAATTCAAACTTGTGCACCCAATCCTTGTTTTTTAAAGTCATTAAAGATGTATGCTGTATAATCATGGAAAAAGAACAGTTCAAATAAATAATTAAAAGCCCAAAATTGTGAGTGTATATAAACTTCTCACCACAGCTATATATACTGTTATACTTGGAAGAATGGTTTAATGCATTTCCGCACTGACTTCACTTTTCACACATGGTGGCTATGTCAATTTTTTATATGTAATCTGTGTAAAGGATATACTACAAATGTAGTATCACTTATGTGCTCAGTTACTAGTTAGCCCGGCATGTTAAATCATTATCATTAGAGTTCTACTTGCTAGCAGATAAACACTCGGTTTAATCTATCCTTTACACATTTGTTAATCTGCTTTTAATACACCTACATACACACCTCTTCAACATATGAAGCAATCCAAAGGTTGGCAGACCTATTCTGGCTAATTCAAATGCTATGCTATGATTGGACAGTCACTAGTTGGAGGAAGGAGCTTAGCATCAGTTATTTGGTTCATGGAATAGGGTTAAAAAACTAGGATGGAAGGAAGGAAGGACTGAAGGAAGGAAGATTGGGAGAAAGGAGAGTTGAGCTGCAGATTTTCATAAATCCCACTTTTGGGAGTCTTTCCAGACCGCATGTTCCCATGCAGATTAAATCCAACACACACGCACAGACTACACATATTTAAACTGTGTCACCCCAAACGAGGCTGACAGTGCTGTGTTATGACATAGGCTGTCTCACTGTGTCTCTGATGGTGCTTTGTCCATACTTGTCTCCTAGCTTTTGACAGTCCCAGGAACAGGACAGAGCTCTTAGCTTAAAGAGCCCAAGTGCCATTTGCCTGCGATGCATTATACTTGGAGGATAAATGTGTTTCCTGTCACAGTATGCTGCCTGTGAAGCTGCTTAGTGCTCAGCCCTTGACTATTTCATGACGGGAGAATCTGAGAGTTTGGTACCGCACACATTTGCATTTTTAAAACATTGTCATATTCACTGCAGCATCTCTCTTCTCTCCCATCTACTTGTCTGGAGTCATTTGCTTTAAATGTTTTCTTTTCCTTCACTAACACTATTTGTAAAATGTCTTCTGTCCCACATTCTCCCTTATTCCTTACTCTTTAAACAGCTTTATGACTTTTGTCTCTAACTCTGTCTTTTTCCTTTTCAGTCTGTCCTTCTGCCTCCTTTTTTTCTTTTAAACACCTCATCACGACTCATGGCAACTACTTTTAAGCGTCACACCTCTGTTTCCTTCTTTCTCCTTTGCATGCTGTGTGTTCTGGTCTATGTCTATGCCTGTCTGCATGTATCTGTCTCTCTTTACCTTTGGCACACAGTCTTTTTCCTTTTTATCCCTAGCACCCTCCCCTCCTCAAGAGTCTGTAGCCCAGGTTACATAATACATATTAGATAGAGGTGGATAGAGGACTGGTAGAAGTATAAAAGTGGAGGGGATGGAGGAGGGTAAGAAGAGGCTGTGCTTCTCTACTGGTGAGCCTGATGTGCTCATTTGTCTGAGGAATTGATGCGACACAGTCTGGGTCTTAATTTTTCTAGCCAATGGTCAGCTGGTCTTTCGTTTTTGTTTAGCCGCGGCCTTTGTGGGTATACGGACTTTATTCGCTTTTGTTTAAATTTCTCATTTAAAATTTTCAAATTAACCCTGCCCCACCCCCGCACCCCTGCTTTACATGGCATATATTTGTAAATCAGCCTTTGCTGCCGGTCCAGCTCATTTTCATCTTCAGGAGCTGACATCTGGTCTGCCTGTCCTCTCCTCCCCCTTTCCTCCTATCTCTCTCTCTCATATCCTCTTCATCTCATCTCTATCGTGATTACACTTTGCCTCGCTGACCTGCAATGATGTAACTACATTTTGGCAGCAGACTTTTACCCTTGCCAAGCATTATATTGCGCCATCTTTCTGAGTACTCACCCCTCTCAGTCTCTGACCACCAACTCTTTCCACTCAGGCTATTTTTTTCAGGTTTTAATCTTGTTCCCAGTGCATTTCCCAGCAGTGATTTGATATGAATGAGGAAAATGAGGTTGAAGGG
The DNA here is from genome assembly GCA_015108495.1 of Heterochromis multidens. Lineage (NCBI taxonomy): Eukaryota > Metazoa > Chordata > Actinopteri > Cichliformes > Cichlidae > Heterochromis > Heterochromis multidens. The sequence goes on from VUQS01013031.1 coordinate 12,752, forward strand.
GGAAGAGAATTTAGAAAAGTTCCCTGATGATTTAGTGTTTCAACTATATGACAGCAAGAAACACTCCAGTTTAGTCATGAGTAAAGGGATGGTTAATTGCACCCAGCAGTCTCCTGCACCAGCCTTTAGGCATGGAACACCATCTCCTCTGCTGTCACATATTGTGAAATTATTCAGGAGCATATTTGTGTCTGCTTGCCACTTTCCCTAATATAAAACTCCCCAAATCTTAAACTCTAAACTTTAGAATTAGCATTAGGCTGTCCTGACTTCCACCTTTCTATCATGTAGTGTTAGCTAACTTGTTTAGCATGCGTGCCTACTATTTTTTGCTTTTATGCAACCAACAGAATGTCAACAAAAAGAACGTCTTTACTGAGAGGCTGCTTTAGACAGACTGACCTGGCTTTATTGGGCACTACCATTTGCAGATGAGATTTTGAAATTTGAATGGCTAACATAGCAAAGGAGGAAGAGAAGTACCCACAAGCAGACCAGCTGTCCTTCACTGATATTTTAATAAGAAAAAAGAGTTGTATTGCAACAAAGTTGTTCACCTTGGCAAAATGAAAAATGTACTATTGGTTGACGTACAGAAACTACATTTCTTAATTCAACATAATTCTGTGATCTACCCTATTTTGCATCAAACTCAGATGGGGTGGGAATATATCTACGCCCTTTTTAGCAATTAGTGGGGTCCAGTAAGATGGGGCACTGTCACCTGTTTTCACTTTGTAAAGTCGCCCATAGTTTGCACGAACACACTGACTTGTCTACAAACACTGGCCTGCTAGTTTCTGAGCGTTAGTCAAACTATGAAAAGCACGACACAAACTAGAAATGGAGACCGTTTGCTTTCAAAGTAAAAGTTGCGCTTTTTGAAATGTATTAGTTGCACCCCTGAGGTACAAGTTTTACTTCGAAGGCAAACCTTCTTTGTTTCCGATTTGCGTCACGCTTTTTTTTGAGTTTCATCAGTAACATCACAAATGAAATCAGCAGTGTATTTTTTTATATGACGATGATAAATGAGTCAGTTGTTTCTTGAAAGTGACAACATCAACAAATCCATACTGTTTGGGAGTGTCTTTGCTCAACTTTTCATTAACTCTCTTAGAGGTGCTTACATTTCCCAGCTGCCATTGTAATTCTATCTCATATTCCCCTGGGAGGTGTGACCTTCGTTATAGATCATCCTCTTAGGCCAGAAATGAGGTCCTACTCAGTCAGAGGACTCCAGTATGTTAACCTCCAATAGCATGACATCACCATCTGATACCAACATGCTGGCTCAGACTTCTATTAAGCTTTGAATGTGATTGTCAGTGACTCCCTGACAAAAAAATGTTATGTCGAGGCTGATCCACTGTTCATCCACAAATACTGATTTTAATCTGCATTCAGTATTATTGTTTTTTTTTTTGTGGGTTTGCTCATGGGAATTTTGTGTATTTTTTGTGCATCATTTGTAATATTAGTATTACTGCTTGTCGAGGACAGTATAAAAGAGGATGGGAGGGGCTGCTTAGATGCTGTGTTTTGAGGAGGACAGGTTATTATAAAGTAAAGCTTTTTAATCTACAGACACATGCTCCTCTCTCTCTCTCTCTCTCAGAGAATACCTTTATTTTCATCTCTTTTATGAAAAAATCCTCCTCTATATTTTAATATTAGCAAGACATTCTGATTTATTATGAAGTAAAAAGTATTTATATGTTATATGTATATTTATGCAAACAGTGGCAAACAAAGGATTAAAAACTAGTAAGAAGCAAAGCCTTCGAGGCAGTCAGCTTGAGTTTCACTGCATCACACTCACATAACATGAGTCATGCTCCTCCTGCTGTATACTAAACTCACAATTTGCAAGTTGCTGCTGCTCTGCATTCCTGCTTGCTGCTTTTAACCCCTGCACCACCCCATCCTCCACTTGTATGTGTTTGCGTGGGTGGGTGGTGGGGTTGAGGGTGTGTGGAGGCAGATATTCACCGATTGTTGTACTACTATCAATATGTCTAAATTTGTATTGTGCCATGGTTTTTTAGTAAATATGCTGCTTTTGGCAGCTCCCTTGTCACAAGGGGTCGCCACACCGGGTAGCTCCGTATGTTTGATAGGTAGATTTTTTTTATGCTGGATGCTCTTCGTAATGCAACCTCGACCTGAACTGTTCTTTTTGTTTAGCGCTAGTAACAAATGTAAACATTCTAAATGGTATGAGCATTTAAGTATCAAAGTACCATTGTGCTGAAGAGGTTTGGCAAAAAGCAGTGCCAGCAATGTACAGACTCTAATCTAGCCTTTGTTTCAATTTATTTCACCCAGATTTTTAAATTGCAAAGCAATAGACATAGACAAGGATACTGAGGAAAACCAAATAAATACAGTTCATACAAGATGTGCTATATGTGTATCCCTCCATCACAACAATGAATGAGTGTAATAAATCAGTCTGTTGAGTATGCATTGGCCCCAGCCACTGACAAAATTCGAATGGGACAAAATATCACCTGGTGTTTGTTTGTTTGGTTCCCTCCAGCTTCCTCCCACAGTCAGAGGCATGCTTGTTAGGTTAATGGGTGATTGTAAATTGACCATAGGTGTGGTTGTGAGCATGAATGGTTGTCCATCTCTCTGTGTCGTGATGGACTGGTGACCTGTCCAGAGTGCATTGCCACCTCACATGGGGCGAGCCTATTCCAGCTCTGTTTATCCCTGATAGGCAGATAAGAAGATGGATGGATGGATGGATGGATGGATGGATGGATACTTTATGTATTGGTGTTGCATTATGTTAGCCTAGCTTGATTAGCAATCCAGTCTTTAGCTTCTACAACTGTCAATAACATAAGCTGCCTAACAAACATTGCTGACACAAACACTAGATTTTAGCAAAATATGTATACTAAATATGTATACTAAGCACACTGATCACTTTCAGCATTAAATAAAAATATGTATCTTAATGTTAATCCATAAAATCTTTTTTACACACTTTTTTAAAATCTCTATCCCCCTTGGACGCCTACTAGGGGTAACCCTTGTTTCTCTTTTCTGAACTGAGTGTTTTTTGCCATATTTCAGGGCTGCTTCCAGAACAAAATGACTAGGTGTGCATCAGAAGTTAGTGAGGGTGATCTCCAGGAAAAAACAGGAACCTTTTCTAATGGTCATCAAACCACGTTTTTGTTAATATAAATTGAGGTGTCAAAACTCGTCATTAAGGGTACAGGGGAGGTCATCAAATATAGTCTTTATGGGGGAAAGAGTTAAGATGTAATTTAATGGTGTTTAGTTAAAAGCTAAATAAATTTCCCCTTTTGCTTTTACTGTTGATGGCACATGTTAAAATGGCTAATGAGGGGTGGCATGGTGGTGCGGTGGTAGCACTGTTGCCTCACAGGTCCTGGGTTCAAATCCGCCAACATGCAAACTCCGTGTGGAGTTTGCATGTTCTCCCATGTCCCACAGTCCAAACACATGCATTTTAGGCCTCAGTCACACTGGACTAGAGACCAGTCCCTGGCAACCTAAGTGGTTGCTGGAGGTTACTGGCTGTCGCCAGGTGAAATCAGTCACAAAGACAGTGCTGCACCAAAAACCTCCTTTTATTTCTTTGGTCGCCAGCAGATTGCTTTGGTCACCCATAGTTTGCATAGAAGACACTGACTGCAAATGTCCGCAATTTAGTCTCTGAGCTATAGTAAAACCTGAAGAAGTACAACAAACTGGAAACAGAGAACGTTCGCCATCAAAGTAAAAGTTGTGTCTTATGGTGTAACCAACACATTTCAAAAGGGGCAACTTTTACTTTGAAGGTGAATAGTCTCTGTTTTGTCTCTTGATGCATGCTCAATAATCCAGGTAAAGGAATCCCAAAAAGTTGAATCTGTTCATCTGGACGTAGCGTTTTCAGTGGGAGAAACGTTTCGTCACCTCTGGTGACTTCTTCAGTCTCAGCTGACTGCAGGCTTCCCCAACCTTATAAACAGTACATTACATAATGACCGAAACCAGCACCACTGACTAACAATGGGCCATTTGGTCAGTTTCATGATCAATGGTCATGACAATTTGCATACCATTGATCAATGACTATGCGTACCATTCACAGAGATTGGGGAATGGTTGAAATCACAGCATTGTAAGATGGTGACAGATGTACCCTTAGGCCCCCTCCTCGATTCAGAGATGGTTTTTCCCTTTTCACGTAAATGGCCTCCTTGACTCCCCGTTCAAACCAGCGTTCCTCCCTGTCCAGGATGTGTACATCCTCATCACTGAAAGAGTGGCCACTGGCCTGTAGGTGTGAATAGACTGCGGAGTCCTGGCCTGACGAGGTAGCTCTTCTGTGTTGTGCCA
>VUQS01013033.1:4052-15029 GCA_015108495.1 Heterochromis multidens
TTAACTGAAGCCCTGTCAGTGGCATCTAGAGCCTGTTATATCCCTTACACAACAAAATATTGAAGATTTAGACGCAACACACATGCTAAGTGTTCTTAGAATCTTGCCCAGTACTGGGGCCCTAACATGGACTGACCAGTGGAGTGCTGGAGAAATATACATCTCTGAGGCCCTGTTACTACTGGCGACAAACATTAACAAAACAGACAAACAAACAAAATACCCCTAAAACATAAAAACAATTACCAAAGACAGTAATGGATTCAACCATTATATAAGCTGTATATTTATTTAAGCAGATTTAAAAGCTGATTGAGGATTATGACTTGTCCATGCTTTTGCTTTCCACGTTGCTCAGCTCAACTGGAACAAAATGGACTTGATGAACATGTGATAAGCAATGTGAACACATAATTAAGGGACCATTCACACACAGTGCTGGCATGGTACAAGGTGTGGACACAGCATGATTATCTGTAAACTTATAGTCAGTTCCATAAGTATTTGTACAATGACAGTTTTTTGTTTGTCTGTTTTAATTTTGCCTCTGTACATCACCACAGTGGATTTTTAATCAAATAACCTTTACTTAATAAATTTAATAACTTTTACCTTTAATCCCAGGAGTTTAACAAATATATTGCATTAACCATTTAGGAATTAAACAATTTTTAATACATAGTCCTCTATTTTCAAAGTCTCAAAATTAGCTGAACAAAGCAACAGAATTTCTAAATATAAGGATTGTTTTTAATACTTAGATAAAAATCCTTTACAGTCAATAACTGCCCAAAGTCTAGAACCGATGGATATCACCAAATGTTGTTTCCTCCCTTGAGATGCCACAGCATTTGGTGATGTCCATGGGTTCTAAACTTCATACAGTCATTGACTTCAAAGGATTTTCATCCAATAATTAAAAATAATCATTTGATTTAGAAATTATATTACTTTGTCCAATTACTTTTGAGCCTCTTAAAATGGGGGACTATGTATAAAAATGGCTGTAATGCAACATTTTTGTTAAACCCCTTGAAGTAAAGCTGAAAGTTATAGCTATAAGTTAGCACTTCAATTATAGCTCAGTTGTTTGATTTAAAATCCACTGTGGTGTTATAAAGAAGCTAAGTTACAAGAAAATGTGTCATTGTCCAAATACTCATGGACCTAACTGTAATTCAACCCAGCATAGCAGCTCTGTCTGTGAAGAATGTTCCTCATTGCACAAGGGGTTCATTCAGCTCTGTGACTGTTCTGAAGGCTGCACTTTGATGCTGTGTTGGATTTGCATTTTCAGTCTCCTCATACCCTAATCAGCTCAGCACTTCTTTGAAAATATAAAGCCTCTCAAAGTGTAGACTTGTTGCAGAGCTGTTCTTGCCAGATTAGCCTGTCAAGTTGTTTGAGTATTGTATCCACCACCTGTGCCTACATGCAGCGTGCATTATACACATTAAAGGTCATAAACATGGTCATATTAAAAGTAAAATTATCTTTAGGTTTCTTCTTTTGCCCTCAGTCCATTATTACTTTGTATTTTTTGCATGTTACTGTGAATATAGAATAAGATGAAGCAAAGAAGTCGTCATCAGAGTCAAAAATTCTAGACGGGCCACTTGTCATGTATTGTACATTATATATTTTGATGTTTTCTATGTACAAGGTCTCCAAAGCATTCCAAACAGAGTGTGCTGGAGGTTAGGGGGCAGGGCTGGCTGTCTGGATGACAATGGCTCAGGGTGCGGCCTGCTGAAGAGCCTGGCCACTTGAGGAGAGATGACGCATAGAGACGAACCCATCATTTGATAGAATACAGCCTCCTCAGAAAGGTAAGAAATGTTTGAGGGACAAGCAAAGGCCAGATGGCTGCAGTGGGCCTTTAATAGTTACGAGTCTGTCACTCCAAGGTTGACTCAGTTGAGCTGATCCTCATACTGTTTCCGGAAACAGTCACCAGCGGGGAAAAACTCCCAGCAACGCTCCTGGTACATCTTCCATACGTAAGACTCCTTAAAGACAGACAGGAAGAGGTCAGGAGGGTTTGATTCATGTGTGTTACATTTAAAGTCTAATCATCACATCAACTTTGTTCACTATGGAAGTTAGCAACAGCAGTGCAGACTTCAGGTACCTGCTAAAGTAACTGCTAAACGCCTCAGTATGTTTCAGTGTTCAAACCTGAACCCCAGGAATGCATTATGTCTGTGACATGTATGCTGAATATTTTTGAAAAACCAATTTCATATGTCCCCCAGACAAGTTTCTTTTCTGTCTCTGTGTCTGACTTCCTGCCCTCCTCATCTGCTCTGTGCAATTTAACATGGCTTCTGTCAAAAATGCACCTGGGGCTATTTGGACCAACACAAAGTGGACAGCTGGTTTTGTAACACTTTTGAAATACTCCACAGTGCATTTGCTGAAATCGTAATTTTTGCCTTAAGTGGTTGTGATTAGCTTGAGAAAGCAACACAGTGTGTACACCCAAGGAAGCTAATGACTGACAGGAAAATAACTTTTGCACTTTCGCAGTTTAGTGATAACAATTATAGTTAGCTAATATTTACTAATAACTATCCATAGCCAACAGAATCCCACAAATGAGTTGTATTTATGAACTACAAGCGTTTTATTGCCTAACTCACAAAGATCATTTGGTATACTGGGGTTTCATTTATAAGAAATGTTCATAGATTTATATGGATAATGTCTTTGTAGCGGGGTGTGGTTTGTGGCTCAGCTGCAGGGGAGGGGTGGAGCAGCGGGTTCAGAGGGGCAGGGATAGGGAAGGGTGATTGCCAGCTGAGAGTTGTCGTCTAATCATGCCTTCCCTATTTCAGTAGGTCGCCAGGACCTGGATGAGGAGGGTGCTGGAGTCAGCAGCAGAGACAGCATTGTAAAAGCCCATTCTTGTGTCACAATAAACACGAACAGAACGGAGCTACACTGTGTGCTGGGTCCTTTGTGTTACAGTGGTGCCGAAACCCAGTTGTTGTCATGACGGCCCCGCGGCCAGCTCAGCCAGTGGGGGCCTGGCACAGATGGTGGCGGACCTGGCCTCCATGCATAAAGAACAGACGGCGGTGCAGCGGCAGCACTTAGAGTGGCTGCAGGACCAGAGCGACAGGCTGCAGGGTCAGGCTGAGAACCAGACCTAGGTGCTGGAGAACCTGGTCGCCAGGTCTGACCCTGCTCACACTCCGCCGCTGCTGACCACCTCCCGCGAGACAGCCCCCACTAGGGTTTAAATACCTGGGACTCTCCACCTTTTGGTTTTAGAACTGACGAAGCCTTTTGGATGAAAGGTGAAATGTCTTCAAACAACTTAAAGAAGTCCAGTTGCCTTCTTTCAAACTCTTAGATCCCAGTTCCTGTAAAATTTTCTTCCCTTTTGAATTAATTAAACAGATAAAGTTAGCAGGACTTAAAAATATAATTTCACTGTACTCATTTCAACAGGAGTTTGACATCATCATGTTAGTGACTGTGGTGAAGGTTAAGAGTACTTAACAGATAATGAGTTAAAAAATCCTAAGCTATAATAACTTAAATATTTTGAGTTTCTGTGACTTTGTGATTCTTTTTGAGTTTAACTGATTATTTTCATTAACTTTAACTATTTTGTGTGCTGTGTAAGCAGGCTTTAGTGGTCTGAGTTAATCAGTTTATTTTGATATCATAGAAAATATAACATAAGCCACACTGTAAACATGAATGTTCAAAGTAATTAAATAGAGTAAGTTGAATAAACTTAATGTATATTTAGTAAAATAAATATTTTGTAGTTCCTGTAACATTTTCTTTCCTTTTCCTTCCATTTAATTAAACTTTTTTAGTTTTGTGTTTTCTTTTTATAAACTCTGATTTCTCTGTAATCAAAGGGGATGTGCAAAAGTTCAAAATATTTAAACTGTGAGAACACTTCACTTTTCATCAGCTCTTCTTTTTCACATTTACAGTATAAAATAATAAAAGGATTGAAAACTGAACTTTCACACATTGCCCCTCTGATCTTTAATGAAGAATGACCACTTGAGAGCTGCATATGTAATCAGATTACAACATTTGAAGGCTATCTAGTTACTTTGTCCATCTCAAATAAATAAAGTCGTCATGCATCACCACCACTCAAAACACAGCCTGGACATCTCCTACTGGTCAGGATGAACAGCAGAGAGGATTACAGTGGAGCTCATTAGCTGTCAAGCTTATGATTGATTTCCAGGGGAAAGAGCAGCTAACATGTTATTGATTGGAAACACAAGGATCGATTTAAACCAGAGTAATGTTGAGTATTATTACAGTTGTTCATATTTGAGCTGCTGTGCACTCAGGGTTGGGTGAAGTCCCTGGGCTAAACCAAAGCCCTTCTAGAAGCAAGTCTTACCACTTGACAGCCATCTTGAAATGCAATATCTAAATTAACTTTAATGGTCATTGGTACTTAAAAACCTCATGTATAGAATCACCAGTCAACGCCGATTAAAATGCTTAAAAAAGTTTCCTGATTTTGCACCAAAATTAGTTTTTTAAAAACCTTTTTTTCACCAGGAAGTTGTACCTCTCCCGCCATCTTTGCTGTTGTGAATATTCTCTCCTTGTCTTATATTGTATACTGTATGTATTTATAATATATGCATATTCTTTGGAACCATAATCTTTATGATTTATTGATAATATTGTGCATAGTTTTAGCCTTCTGTCTGCAACAAAACAAAAGCTGAATCTAATCATCTCAACATAATCTATATATAATGCTTTTTATTTCCAACAGCCTTCCCTATTATTCAGTTATTCAAATGTTTTTATGTAGTTTTAGTTAAAGCACTCTGAGATGCTGATGATTCATTTTTCTTTACACTCATTCCCACTGGGACCTACTTTTGGAAAGCACATCATACTTTTTTATTGCTATGCAGACGATACTCTGTTTTATTTACCATCTAGTGTACCACAAATAAACACAAACTGTTATGCTGCTTAGAGGACCTACAAATCTGAATCTCATTAAAGTTTCTTAACCTCAACAGCAATAATATAACAGGTTGTACTGACCACTTAAACCATTACATTTTCAGTAAAAAATCTGGGTACGACTTTAAACAGTATGCTAAAACTCGACAAACAGATCACTGTTAAGGTCGTCCTAGAAACCTAGGATGGTTTCTCCTTTAAAGACCTGCATGCAGTCATACATGCTTTAATTCCATAGACTTCAGTGCTGTGATATACTAGCCTACAGGTAGGCCTTAATATGTCATCTATTACACATTTACAGTGGGTCAAAAATGCCTGGCACCAGTTTACTGGTTACCTGTTCATGTTAGAATTGATTTTAAGGTTTCATTATTTACTTTTAAACCATTAAGTGGGCAGGGTACTTCATATCTTATCAAACCTCAGCACTTCTGTGTTTCAGTCAGAGTAATTCATTGGATTGTCTAAACAGAAGCTATTTGTGGTTCCTAAAAACAAAAAGGGATCACACTTTTTCAAATGCCACCCCTAAGCTTTGGAAAAATTCTAGCACTTCATATCAGATCTGTCTAAACTTTGACCACTTTTAAACTGGTGCTTAAGACTATACTAAATACTGACATTGCCTACTTATACCTCAAATAAAAGCTATGACTTATTTATTATGTATTATATATATGCATTGTTATAATGTACATTTGTTTTTAGATAGCTTATTTGTGTTTTTAGATCTGTATATTTTCCATTTTATGCCCTCTGTTTTCCTCACAGCTGTACCACACTGAAATCTCAACACCAATTAAGCCAATTGCATTTCATTTTAGGGAATTGTTGGGAAGCTGTTGGACCTGTAAAACAAAGTGTTACTACATCCACGATAGCTGCATATCTCAGAAATGTGTTGAAAAATAAAAGATGTTGCTTTGCAGTGTCTCGTTGAAGCTGTTTTTCCTGAATGAGTTTATGGTGCACCATCTCTGGCAAGTGTCACCCTGTTTAGGAGTGGCAGTGTCAGATAACTGAGTCTACCTTTAAAGGCAACTCACTGTTGTCCTAAGCCGCCAGAACGTCTTCAACAGACCTGGGACAAAATTACACTGAGCTCCGATGAGTAAAATGGTGTCATTTCTTTGATCTTTTTTTATTCTTTTGGTGGGTTATTGAATGTATCCGCCTAGCACACTAGCAACCAAGTCTCTCCTTTTATTAAACTGAAGCAGAGATGATAGACAGACAGTTAAGTGGTGAAAAATGTCTGAAGAGTAGGAATGTGACTGCTTTAGAAAGAAGAGAAATGAATTGCAGCGGACAAATCCAACAACAGCAGCAGAAATGAAACACAGTTCAAAGTCAGTTTATCCCAGGTCTGCATATCCATAAAAGAGGCAAATTTCCAGAGGACCCTTTGCCCTCTGTGACAAATACAGAACTGAGCTGAATAAATACGTTTCAAACTGAAAGAGCTGTGGACAGTCAGCGTCCACCACATCATTTAAAAATCTCATGTACATATATTTTTTCTTTATGCGTGTCCCATAAGTAATATGAATAATCTGATCACGACAGTATGTTTTCTTCCTGTATCCTTCTTCACTTTGCACAAACAGACATCTGCTGAAATACACTGTAAACGGCTATTCTTCGGTAAATCTCAGGAAATATATACAAAGACTTTTCTCCCAGAGGGTGAAAGTAGGGGTGGCGCTGTCACTTCAGTATAGAACATATGAGTTAAAAATACCTGTGTAGATTTTTTTTTCAGGTAAAATATGATGGAAAATTGCATTTTACTATCTCACCACCCCTCTTGTCAAAATTGAACCCTCTCTGTAAGTACTGCAGGCCACTCGAAAAGCTGAACTTGCTGCGTAACTGATGAAAAACCTCCATAAAGTTTCCTTTTAAACAACCACTGTAACCTGATGAGGATGACTGAAAACAAAGGGCTGGTTTTACAAAGACTTTTAGGCTATTTTTTTGGCAAAGGTTACACCATAAAATGTGTATTTTTTAAAATAAAAACCGATGCATAAGAACTAGAAAAAAATATTTGAATCTAACGGATTTTAGCTAGCTAAGGCTAGTTGGTGATACAGTTTTAATTAAACCCAAATTTACCCACTTTTACCTGTTTCACAGAATCAAAAAACATATGGTGCTACAATATCTGAGATAATGAGTTTATCACACTGCATAAGTAAAACAAAAGCCTAACCCTAACCCCTAACCCTGACCCCCTAATCCCTACCCTGACCCCCTAATCCCTACCCTAACTCCTAATCCTAACCCCTAACCCTAACCCCCTAATCCCTACCCTAACTCCCTACCCTAACCCCCTAATCCCTACCCTAACTCCCTACCCTAACCCCCTAATCCCTACCCTAACTCCCTACCCTAACCCCCTAATCCCTACCCTAACTCCTAACCCTTAGATTATACTGTAAAAAGGAAGAATTAGGTTTTAGCTATTTAGCTTTTGACCCACAAGCTAATTAACTACCTCAGCTTAGTAAAGAAGCTCCAGTGGATTTCATATGATTATATGTGGTTAAACAGCATTTAAACCATTTGTAATACACACATTTAAAAACAGTAAAAAGCAGTTGTAGTAATAAAAAGCAGTAAAATTTCACAAAAACCAGAAAACAGGATAAAACCAAACTAGAGTAAATTGAGTAGCTAGTGAGAAAGATTTAGCCAAACAGGCAAACCAAAATTAATCATTTCTCTTTTGTATTACTTAAAAATATGTTCTGAGAGTCCCACACCATAAAAATAAGACGAAAGCAAAGGTAGTGTATCTTAAATTAATAGCCCAGCCAGGTTAGCAGATTTTATATACTCTTATTTAAACTGCCTTTATATTCATAATATAATGATTAACCTATTTATAATATATATTAAATGTCATACCATATATATTTTTTCAATTTTTTGAGAAAAAATAGAAAATTAAAAACCTGCAGGAACTTGTAGACTCCAGCTAGTTAATGTTAGCAAGTGCTCTGACATCACTTTATCCACTTTTTCACCATTTCATAGAATTCTTAAAAAACTAAATCCTTTTGCTGCTCTAATACCTGAGTACCTAAGTTTGTTACACCAAACAAATAGAAAAAAATGATAAGTACTTTTAAATATACTGCAAAAGTAAAAGCCAACTATCTTAACGCTAATTAGCGTAGCCCAGCATATAAGCCTTTTGTAAATTTCATGTGATTGTGGTTGAAAAAGTAGAGATCACAGTACGATTGTTAGATATCTAATGTAAAAGTATTGTTGCATAAAAATGTATAGTCTACTTTTTGAGATGAAACAAAGCTATAAATACAGTATATTCACAAAAATAAGTGTAAAAATTGCAGTACAATCACTCTAGCTAATTAGGATAAAGAGACTTTACTAAATAAATATGTTCACTTAGACTTTAGGATCTAAAACTGATGTTCTAATATTAGGATTAGAACATCAAAAGGTTTGTTAATTATTAAATTGTACTGTACAAATTCAAGCATCAAATTAAGCTAACCAGTTAGTTAACTAGTTAGTAGGATTTTTAAATGATTGAAATTTGCGATTCATTTATCAACCTCATAACAAGCAGTATTTGAATATTTACTTCTTGTTGTAGTGTTTGTGGTTGAAAATGATGTTAATTGTTTAGCCAATTGGTGGAATTTTCCTAGTGATATGATCCCCTGTAACAGGGGATTAGTCCTACTTAGAGTCAGCATTTAGATGGCTAGTTAAGCCTGACTTAAGGTAAGCCCGAGTAAAAGTCTGTCTTTGTGAAACCAGCCCTGGGAGTCATTCACTGCCAAAGCAACATAACCTTGACAGGAGCCTGAAAAAGAAATAAAAGTCAAGCAACCAATCGTAAAGTTGGTAGCTTGAACTGGAAAAGTGCTGTAAAAATCAGCACCAAGAACTGCATGAAAAGTGTTTCTCTCAATATGAACATATACTGCTGAAGTGCCCTGGAACAAGGCACTTAATCCCCGACTGCATCAGTGCAGCGACTCGGCGGCCTGCGACGTGTAAGGAGACGAAAAAAGATTTTGAATCTGCCTGCACATCTGCTACCATCACACATATAGTAAGTACATGATAACAACACTGACATTAGTAATAATGCTGTATGCAAGCTAAGTAACTGCACTCTGACATTGTGAATGAGCACCGAGAGCGAGAAGAATGACAAAGGAGACCGTTATTATTACATGCGTGTGTGCTGAAGCAGGGTGGAAACCCCTTGTTAGTGTTAGCGCCATGAAATGTTTATCCCCTCAAGGTGAATATGCCATAAGAAAACTACAACTCTCTATCTCCTTCTCATCTCTCACAGCAGCTCATGACAGCCCTGCACCTAGCCTGGAGCTATGCTATTTACAAACCACAACAAACAGCCGACAACCACCTTAACAAGCTCGAGGATCACATAATATCTACCCGTCCCACCGTATTTCCCTCAGAAAACTCAGGGAGACAACCAGCTAATATAATCATAACAAACTGCTCCAAAAAAATCTGATATCAGCAGTGTTTTATAATTCTTATCAATTATGAAGCAATTAACAGTTAATTAGTGTCAAAGGGCAACTATTTTCAATATCAATTATAAGACTATGAAAATTGTTTTCTGCTGGTTTCCCCCCAGTTTTGTAAATCTGTAGGTTTGAAAATGTCCCTTTGGGCTCTTCTGACATTTTCCAAGTCATCCTGGAAATAATCACCGAACGAATTAATCTGCTCATTAAGTGACAGGGTCGATACGTCATCCCATCTCAGCCTTTCCAGCCTTTTATCAGCTCTGTTCATATGTTGCACGCCTTAAAGCTCAGGTTTTAAAATTAAGAAAATAAGACAGTGTTAAATGCAGTGTCACCTGTTAGAGAAGTCCTTTTAATCGTTGTCGTCTTGGTGTTTTGATGAGCCAGGGGAGGATGAAATTGCACGCTTATTGTCCAACAACTTGAGACTGGCAAACTCAAGAGTATGTCCTCGATAACGGTCCTTTCTGACTCTAATCATGACCATAACTTACAAAGTCGTGCTCAAGTTTTATTCAGTAAGACTTGAGACTAGTGGCTGTCAACAAGAAAGTGTTTACTGAGGTCACAGTGAGGGAGACAAGGACCACTTTCCTATAAACATCTGCTCAACCATAAGTCTTTTTGCAACCAGATGACTTGACCCCTGGTGGCCATCACAGGCGTTTTCACACCTGTAATTTATTTATTGATGAGTTTGCAAACTTGGAGTTTTTTCCCTTTGGTTTCTTTTCACACAGAGAAAACTCCAAGTGAACCCCAAGTGAACCAAAATGTGTCACTACAAACCACACAAAAAACATTAAGTCCCCTTATTGGTCAGAGGTGTCTGTGGCGAGAGCAACAAAAGTAAATGCAGGATAGAGCGGACAAATGTAGTCATCTGACCAAATATCAATAAGGTGACATATCTCACTGCGCTGTTCATTTTACAGCTATTTACCACAGTTTGTGTCCTCTGCATGTCTGCGGTACTCTGTAGCATACCTGGCTACAGAAAAGCATTTAGCTCAGACTTACAGCGCACACCTGGTAGTCGTGGTTGGATCACATTCTAAACCTCATCAAACTGGACATTAAAGTTTATTGTAACACCTGTGAGAACAGCCACACTGATCATTTTATTGGAGCTTAAAGAATTTGGACCATTTTTAACTCTTAGTCGAGCCTCAGTGTTTGCTTTTGGACCCTGAAAGGGCTAATAATGTCAGACTTAACAACCCTGTTCCCATTCCTTTTCAGAGTGCAGCTTTTCAATTTTCCTCATTTTAAATTTCAACCAGTCAAGGAGCTCTGTCCAAACCACCAAACACAAGCTGAGAAAGCACAAAGAGAAAAGACGAGTTTGGTCCTGGAGGCAATTTTCTGTGGATAGACATTCGTGTTTCTGTTAAGCTACACGACCCTCCCAGCAGACATTTTCTGCATGCTGTAAACAGGCTTAAAGGTAAAA
>VUQS01013035.1:3666-19210 GCA_015108495.1 Heterochromis multidens
TAACTGGAAATGTAAAAAAAAAAAAACTGCTAAAAAGGTAAAATCCTCCATGAAACCTAATGAACTATAAGGCCCTTGCTTGTCGGCCTCTTCTTCACTTGACCTATAAGTCTTATGTTATCCGGAGTAAAAACACGAACAAGGCCAATAAAATCAGTTTGTGGCTCTCACTGTTCACTTTGACATTAAATCAGCCCCTGTAAAGGCCATCTCACAGTTACAATAAAACAAAGACCTCTTGCTTTTGTAAGCACAAGAGAGTGAGGACCCACATGCGCCGCATATACAATGCAGTGGCCCAAAAATGCATTTGCAGAATCACACACACACACACACCTACCTGCAAGTCCTTTTTATACCACTGCTGCTCTTTCATGGGCGATGAAATTCAATAAGCAGTGAAGAGAACTGCCCTCTCACTGATAACCATCAATGGGCTTATCGATCTCCAAAGGCATTCATGTGTATGTGCATGCCCATGCATGCGTGCACACGCACACACTACAGTTCACTCTGGGACTTGGTAACACACAGCTCTGAATAATCAGAAGAGATCTATACATCTTAAAGGAGTGCACGCAACACTGATTTTAGTATCCGGTTCGGCAGCTGACAATTGCCCCTGACTGCATTGCTTCAGTTCCAATCTGTATTCAAGGATCCACCATCTCGATCTTTATATGCATTTCTGCAGTTACAGCAACTGGGTGTGCTAAAACCAAATGAAAAGATGATGAATATTGTAAAATCTTCGTGTTGTTCGTGGAGTTAGATAAGAACAGACCTTTCAGATTGACACAGCAGTTATGTGAAAATCCCAAGAAGTAGTAGCGCCAGGAAAGCCCACTTATTCTAAGCACTGAATTATACAATAAACAAACAACCAAAAAGCTTTGAGAGCATACATAATTTACAACATATACTGTAGGCTGTATACAAATGAGGGAGCTTGTGTTAAGTTCTGCATACTAGAATCTGGCTCTGTTAGAGCCAAATGAAAATGCTGAATATTACAGGTGATCCAGTTTGCACTGCTTTTGAAATGGAATGTACTGAACTAGAGACAGTCAGCATATGAACTGTGTTGAGTCATCATCACTTATTCACTGTATAGCAAACCTGGACTGCATCCAAACGTCTGTGTGACAAACTTAAAAGAAGTGCTTTGTAACTACATCACAGCACTGGAGTCTCAATGTAACTCTGTGCAAAAGGAAAAAAGAAATCTGTCTCTTTTCTTTTTTAAATAACAGTAATTCATTGTTTGTAGCTGTGATTTAAAGATGCAATTTAAACAGCTTGGAAGCTATCACCAGTAGTTAACATAAAAAAACATTAAGGGGGGGAAAAAAAAAAAAAGTTAAACCAAAGGGTGTGTGTATGTGTGTGTGAATGTGTGTGTGTGATCTGCACACCACATTTTTCAAGTGTGCATGTGACACAGTCTTTCTCAGCATCACTTGTTCAACCTGCCAACCAGGGGTACGTCTATGTGTGATTCTCTGCCTGTGTGTGAAGGCGAGAATAAAATGGCTGCCATCATTTTCGCAAGGCCGTCCATGTGTGTGAGCAGCGGTCTGATGCATTTGACCCTATAGCCTGAGAGCTGGGAGGAGGAAAAGGAGGAGGAGGAGGGGAAGGAGGAGGAGGGAGAACAGGTGTGAGGCAGGCTGGTGGCTGGGCAGATGGCCCCTGGAAGTGCTATGCTGCAGAGCATGGACCGCAGAGAGTTAGCAGCTATCGTTAATACAAGCCTGTTTATACAGTGCACACACATGCAGCACGCACTCACACATGTCCAATCACGCGTGCACACACACAAACGCAGAGATAACCTGCAAACAGCACTTATCATTTACTCTCCCCTCATCAGCAGCTTTGTTTACCTTTCATTTACTCCTTCTCTCTCCCTGCCCCCCCCTTATCTCTGTAAACACACACACTCCAGGTAATGGTCTTTTCAGTCAAGTCACTACTTTAATGGAGGTCCCAGTGTTAAAAGGATGGGAAACAAACAACTGATGACATAATAAATGACAGCCAGAACAACCACGTCACCTGGCATGGCCACTGCAGTAAATTATGATGAATAAATTAGGATAAAAAAAGAGAATGGAAAAATAATACTGAATCTCCATTTCAATCACTTAAATTAATCACAGATACAGGGTACACTTGCATCATGATATCCCAATAAAAACATGTCTTTGATGAGAAGCATTTTTAAAATGCTGACATACTTTGTTTTCTTGTTGATCAGCTAATATCAATGCATCTGTAGCCTACCTGCCCACCCTTATTTAACCCATCTAAAGCTACCTCTGCTCTGAAGAACTCTGGAGGAGAGGACTTAACAAGCACTCTCTGGGATATCTACAAATCTGTATGCTGTATGGGAGCATTTGGTATGCCTAAAAAATTTCCAAAGCCCTATGGTTTTCTAAAAGATATTTTCCTCCCTCTCTAATCTGAGCCGTGAGAACAGTCGGGCATCGACAGCATGTTGTGCCATAGCAGCCTCCCTCCCTAACCCGCATGTCTGTTCTCGTCCCAGTCGGGGAAAAAGATTCCCACTGGAGTAAATATAGCCCAAAGCCTTTAATTTCAACCCTATGCCACTCCATTAAAATAAATAAATAAATAAAAAAACAGAATCCGTTTTCCGTTTTTGGAGATTTTCGGTTAAGTGATGATGACAAAGTCGCAGCGGGTGGAGATGAAAACTTCACATGGGTTTGAGAAGATGCGTTTGACAGTTGTGTCAGGGCTCTGAAAGATGTTTTCAAATGCAAACTCTGAAATGCAAAGTCTCTCGAAATGCTTTCCAGGACTCCCAAGCAAAGATGAGAAAAGAGGGAGAGGAGTGGGGAAGAAGCAGAGGCAGCTCTCCACAGAACAGAGAGGTTCAGAATGAGTTCAAAATACGACCCCCCCCCAAAAAAAACAAAAAAAAAAAAACTGCAAACATCAACAAGATTTCTACTGAATATTTTCAGCAAAAATCAGGAATATTTGTCTCTGTTTCTTCCGTGAGAAACACGTGAAGTCACGGGTGCAAATTATGAATTTTAAAGCCTCTCAACACGTTGTCTGTCCCGTGAGGACGAGTCGCTCTACAGAAGTATATATATTTTGAAGATTGTCACTTAATGTGAAGGTTGCTCCACCTGAAATGAAGGGGATCGCTAAACTTGAGCCGTGAACTGAAGTTGCCTGTTGCCCGAGAACAGCTGCGCATCTTGGGCACAAGCTCATGAACTGAGATCTGATTTTTATGGAGACAGGGACAGCAGCACGCTGGTTAAACAAACTAGAAAGCTAACTGTCTTCATTAAATACACTATTACATCAATTATCCGACAGTGGCCCAAGTATTTTCATTTTCTTAAATTTTTTAAGCGGTAAATTTATTAAGACACACATCAGCGCTCACTGCTCAGTCTATTTCTCCCCTTCGAATGAAATGAAAGACACTATTATGCACAAAACAAACGCACTGTTTGTCTGTGAAATAGATCTGCACATCATCTCAGACAATAAAAACATATATTTCTCAAAAAAATTCTAAAAAATAATGCAGTGGCTGGCGATTATGTATTTAGCTTACCATTATTATTATTATTATTATTATTATTATTATTATGCATTTTGGAGTGCCACACAGTCTGCTTAGTTTACATTAATATATATCAAAGTACAAATGAAAAAAAAAATCAATTTCGGTGGGTTGGGTATTTCGTGATATCGTTCGTAATTTGGCGCACACGTGTGCCTATGAAGTCACAAAACACTTAAGTAAGGCGTGAATGGGAAAATATAATCATTATATCAAGAGAGACACCACTTACACTGAAAAGAGGCAGAAATTCCCACCATGCGGCACGTCGATGTGAGAGGGCTAAATAATTTCCAGTCCTTTTGACTCCGCGCAAGGTCCCCTCGATGATCCGCCTGTATCGGGAAGACGAAAACTACAGTCCAGCCAGCTCTCAGGGGCTCTGGTGGTATACTCCCAGCAGCTCTGAAATGTGGTTCAAACTCCGACAAAAGAAAAAAGGGCACCTCGCGGCTTGCAATAAGTGATCAGTCACTGGGGATATTCAGTGTGGGAGAGTCGGGAGTCTTGTAAAAGCGCAGAGGCAAAGGAGGAGAGATGAGAAAAGGATGCAGAGGGAGGATGCTGTAGCCTACTGCGCAGGGGCACCCTGTCTGAGTTCTTCTTTTTTTAAAACCCGTCTTTATACTTTCCTCCGAAATCCCTTAAGCGTCAGTTTCGGTTCCGAAAAAAATCTGCTTTTATGTGTGAGAAAAAAAATCATCCACACACCCTCGGACTCGGGTTCCTTGTGTTCTGCTTCTCCGTTGGCGTGGGGAAGAGGAGTAGCGGAACTCTGCCTCCAGTCGGCGGTGCGCAGCAGAGCCAGGTGGCGATGGGCGGGACTGAAGCGCTGCTGAGGAGGAGGAGGAGGAGGAGGCGACTGGGCAGCAGCCAGCATCTGTGTGCCCTAAACAGGTTGGAAAAAGCAGTTTCAGGTCAGAAGTGTTTTCGTTGGTATCTGTGGCATTAAATCCTTTTCACATGAAGTGAGGTAGCCTCTAAGACCTTTCTCATAGGGGAATATGTGTCCTTTAGTAATTACTGAAGAATTAGAGGATGGGTAGGTGATTTTCCAAGTCTGTCTTAATTTACATTCTCATACATGTATATTCAAAAGCATCATTGGCCATTGAAATTATGATTAGCTTCCTTCATAGTTCAGTTAAAAGGTAAGTTAGTCCAGTGTAGGAAATTTATGCACAAAGCAAGTACCATATTTTCAACTGGGTTTCTGCATTGTTTTTGCTTGTTGGAGGTTTGGCAGGTGCTCCTTTAACTGAGTCATCACTGAGCCCTCTTCTGCTGAAAGGGCACCTAGTGAGGAATCAAAATTCAATTAACCTTAGTGGATGGAAACATACATTAATTCAATTTATCTTTTTAATAAATTATCTATTTATGTTTATCTGTTTTATGTTTTTTCTCTTGGGAGCCCTTTGACCACTAGCCATAGAACCATTTACACAAACAGCAGTTGAGTGTCATGTACCAAATCCAGCCAGCTGGATGCTTCAGGACCTGTGGATGTCTGTAGCCAAAAAAGTAGGGCTGTATGAGCCATGTCTTCATTTTATTTACTCTATTGCTTTCTCTCTCTCTCTCTCTCTCAAACACACACACACACACACTGCACCTCTATCTTTCCCTCAGCTGAAAAAGGCACAAGCTGGCTGGCCTGCAGTAACCCAAGGCAAACACTTTCCCGGGACCATCTGGAAATCATCTCGCCCGCAGAGCCAGCGAAAGTACAGAGCAGAAGCTACATTTACAACTCGGTGATAACAACCAGTCGACTTGAACTGCATGGTTGAACAAGTCATGCACCATTGCCTGTTCATAACATCTCATAAAGCATTCTGTTGTAATCATTTCTGTTTTATTTTATTTTATTCTGGAATATTTGTACACTTGTAGTTCTTTTCTCTAAAACAAAGAACATTGTGGAGACATTTGCAGCGATGACTATGCATCACTTAATTGCAAGACAGTGTGTTATGACATGCAGTATAATGTTGTGATGTGTCTGATTCTGATTTGGGTTTAAAACATGCACAAAAAGTTACACTTGAATAACAACATCTCAGTCTGTGTGTTTTTATTGGCAAACATCTTTTTTGGAACATCATCATAACTTACTACTTTTGTCTGTTGTGTGCTGTACAAAAAACATTTAGTGAATTGTTAATGTGGAGCTCATGGATTCCTCAATGTAGTCACCATGAGGAAAAAATGATGTCATTAATGGCAATTGTTTGCAACAGCGTTTTTGTGAATTTCTCTCTTTCTCGCCTTTTTCTGTCTTATTCTCATCTCTCCCTTGTCATCTGCAGTGCCTCAGCAGTGGATTGTGTTCTCAAAGGCAATATCGACAGATAGTGTCACTGGCACTTGGGCTCTACTTACATTTTCCCGTTTGGGTCTTTTTGCAAGCTTCTGACAAAGGGAATGGGCTAGGATGAATGGTAGGATGTGTGAATGGACATACTGAAGGTGAGGAATGGAAAGGTAAGGAAGTGATATTGAATGATGATGAGAGAGGAAAAGAAAATGAGACATGAGTCATGATGAAATGATGGAAGAAGGAGGTTCTGTTGTGAGCACATATCTGAATAAGATGCACGAAAGACCAGAATAGGTGCAAAAGAAAGGTGCCCACTCAAAGTGAGCAACCTAATGTGGTCAGAAAAAGCAGCAGAGCTGTGAGGATGCTGTCACTCCTCGTCCATTTGTGTTCTCTGGTTTGCTCCCAGAGAGCAAGTTCTCTCATGACAATCACAGTGAAACATCTTGACAGCCGGAGGCACAAGGATAGGCGTTGAGGAAACCTGCAAGGGAAAAGAGAATAGGGCAATGATCCGTGTATGCGTGTGTGTGTGTCCTGTGATAATGGTGTGCGAGAGCAGGAAACACACAGTGCCTGTTTTTGCTGCAGGGGTTCCTGGAAGTCAGCCGCCCAGCGTGATCGGCGACATACATAAACACACATGCACGCACACACATACACACACAGGATACCTCGCCTCTGAAAGGGAAAAACATGCTGCGTCTGATACATGTGGACACAGACAAGCAGACTTCCTGCATTTTCCCACCTACTGGGCGGCCACCTGTAACACAGTCACACACACACACACACACACACACACCCACAAACTCTTACAAACAAACACACTGACACACATATAATATACATGGGGACAAAGACAGAATGAGGCAGATATAAACTGAGAGTTGACAGTAAACAAGTGCTATTCAAATCCCATTTATTAACTGGCATTTGATCAACAATGCCTGAAGCCAAGCAGGCCACCATCATTACCATAGTTGCTGACAAAGGCAAGAGGATAAAAGAAAGAGAACCAATTAAAAGAAAGTAGCTTACTTATTTGTACTTATTTGGATCATTAACATAAACAGGTCGAAGGTGAGGGGTGATTATTGGTGACATGCTTTACAATCAAAGGACACTTCCACGTACATCAAAGGACTGGCTTTTTATACCAAATGGTTATATAATGGCATTGCTTGTTGAGGGTGTACTTAAAGAATGTGAAAAGCAAAAATTCTCCTGAGGACGTGACTTTGCTTAACAAACATACAAACCACACATATATCAATAATATGAAAAAAATCCCATCAAGAAAAAGTGATCTCCCCTTCAAGGGCATCTTCTCAGGCATGTCTGGATGGTTTCCAGTGGGGCTGCTATTCCAGATCACTCTCTGGATGTTTTATTTCATTCTGTTGCATTGTGTTTCTGCCTCTGTGATGCGTGCCTCAATCTTCTCTATTGAGTCAAAACAGTGATCTTTCAGTTTCACATTCTATTTGAATAACAAGACAAGTCCAAATTTAAGTCAGATAACGGTTTTGGTTATTATAGGCCTGTTTCTATATATTTTTTTTAATCTAGCAGTCAAAGCTGGAGGTCTTTGTGGTCTGATCCCTGTTTGCTGAAACTGGTTATTGGGATGTGGAATGTCACCTCTCTAATGGGGAAGGAGCCCAAGCTAGGCCTAAAGTTGCGAGATACCAGCTAGGTTTGCCCCTAGTTCCTCAGGGATCTGGAAATTGTGGAACTATCCTGTTTGACATGCCTCTGCAACATTTCATGGGCCCCCCAAGGACAGTATCCTTGGATTGGCAAACTGGGTGGTGGTCAACCTTTTTAAGGAGTGGGGGCCTGAGGTTGTGTTCCACCTTCAGGGTATTCATGCTCCTCAGCCTTTCTGGGAAGGTCTATGCCAGGGTACTGGAGAGGAGAATCTGTCTGTTGCTTGAACCTAAAATTCAGGAGAAACTATGTGGTTTCCATCCTGGTTTTAGAACATTGGACCAGCTCTCTATCTTCTCAAGGATATTCAAGGGTTTATGGGAGTTTGCCCAACCATTTTACATTTGTTTTGTGGACCTGAAGAAGACATTCAACCATATCCCTGTGGCTGTGAGGTCCTGTGGGGCATGCTTCAGGAGTATGGGATATCGAGCCCAGTGTTGTGGGCTATTCAGACCCTGTACAGCAGTAAGGAGAGCTTGGTTTGCATTGCTGACAATAAGTCAAACTCGTTTCCCCTGAGTGTTGGACTCTGCCAGGGCTGACCTCTATCACAGATTCATAGTTTTTATGCACAGAATTTCTAGCCACAGCCAAGCGGTAGATGGTGTCAGATTCAGGGGATCCCTGAAGATGACGTAGTTCTGTTGGGTTCATCAAACGATGATTTCCAGCTTACACTGGGGCAGTTTGGGATGAGATTTAGCAACTCAGAGTCCGAGGCCGGTTTTCAGTTGGGAAAGGGTGGTGTGCAACCTACAGGTTGGGAATGAGTTGCTGCTCCAACTGGATGAGTTCAAGTATCCTGAGGTCTATTTCATGACTGAGGGAAGTAGGGAGCAGGAGATTGACAGATGGATAAGTGCAGCATCTGTACTAGTCTGTTGTAGTCAAGAGAGAGCTGAGCGTAAAAGCAAAGCTGTCAATTTACTGATCGATTTATGTTCCCACCCTCACCTATGGCCACAAGCTATTGGTAGTAACTGACAAATGAGATCATAAATACAAGCAGCAGAAATGAGCTTCCTCTAAAGGGTATCTGGGCTCTCTCTTAGAGATAGGGTGAGGAGCTCTGACATTTGAGAGGGGCTTTGATTAGAGCTGCTACTTCTCCACACTGAAAGGAGCCAGCTGAGGTGGCTCAGCCATCTGCTGAGTATGCCTTCTAGGTGAGATGTTTCGGCCATGTCCAACTGGGAGGATGCCCTGTGGTAGACCCTGGACACGCTGGAGAGATAATATCTCTCGGAGATGCCTCAGTATCCCACTTGAAAAGCTGGAGGAGGTGGCTGGGAAGAGGTACACCTGGACATCTCTGCTTAAACTGATACCCTCAAGACCAGGAGACTGGATAAACAGCATGAAATGGATGGATATCAGGGGTTTGTCAAGTCTGTCTTGGACTGAGAAGGAATTTTAAGATAATCAGCTTAGTATAATGTTGGTCAGTTTTCATCTCATGTAGTTTAAGATAAGTAAAATTCATACAGCCTCAAATCACAGATTGTACCCACCATCCTTTGATCATTGGTTTGGCTTATATAAACCCCTTCTTCCAAAGACCTTAAAACCAACAGGCTGTATATAGAATTGCCAGTAGCAAACTTACAGTATAGAGTAACAGAATATCTAGTGACAACACTTGTATACACTATATGTATTTAAAAGTGTACTATAGCCATGGTTTATATAACATAAACCACAATCTTTTCTTACCCTTAACCTTAAACCTAAGGATATATGTCAATGTAGTCGTCAAATGTAATCCAAAGCAAGTAAATTTATCAATTGTCTTGGTAAAAGGGTTGCTTAAAACAACACATGCAAATGGACTCCAGTCCATTCTTGCATGATACATGTAATCACACACAACTCCGATCAGACTGGGAGACTAGGAGTGATTTAATTCATGTTCATTTCTGAAAAGCAAAATTCCTGTGCAGTCTGGATTGTTATGGACAATTCTTTTATAAGAGAAATATGAGGTTCACAAGCAAGTAAATTCTGTTTTAGAATCATGTCCAAGGTAACAGTAACTTTTAGAGTTGTCCTCAAGTGATTCAGCATAGTGTGAATATTTGATGAATCTGTGATAGCAAAAAAAAAGGTGGCATTGATGGAGGCAGGGAGTGCCAACTTGTCAAGGGAAAAAAAACCATGGCTTTTATTGAATGCCCTTGCAAGTTTAATTGGTTGGAATGTGCACATTAAACGAGTCAGGGATTTTGTTAACTGCCTCAAATTTAATATCTGAAATATTTGGGGATATTTTGCTTAACCTGAAATATTACTGACATATTGCATGACTCCTTCGTTCCATCATTTAGATGCCACTCAAATTTTTTATCAACACACACAGTGTTTTTTTTTCTTTAGCAAAATAATCAAACATTTAGATATGACATGACATACTCATTATTCTGCAATTCAAACTATAACTGGAAAACACTAAATTAAATTTAACCAACAAACAAAATTCCTAACTCTCCTTTGATAGAGATGGAAGTGCATTGTGAAAGAGAGGAATAGAGAGAGAGCTGCATAATGGGATATCAGCTGCAGTGCAGCATCTTATGCAGGTACCCTGTCTAGAGAGGGATCTTACACACTCACTGGGGTATTATGGAATTCAACCCACCTTCTGGCTCATAGCAAGGAGAAAAATTAAGTGGGCAAAAGCTGACAACCCCACTTTCTTTCATGAGACTGTAAATGAGTGTCTCTAACTTCTATGGAAGACTGTCTAAATATCCTGACAGCATGCAGACATGTAAGGGAGTGACTTTCAAATCACACAGCAGATAGTGACACCTTATTGTGCCATGGTATATTACAGGGCAAACTTTATGTCTAATGAAGAAGTTGATAGTAGCAGAGAATATTAAAAAAACAAACAACAAATAAAAAAAAACAAAAAAAACAGGGTCATCCCATCCCACACAGTGTTGGCCAGTGTGCCAGTATTTTTTAGCTACTTCTGGAGCCAGCAGACTCATTATTTAAAGATTTTTTTGAGTTGTCCTTTACTCTTGGGTGTATTTATAGTGAGTCTATAGGGGGCTTTAGGATGGAGTACAAAGAAAGTGATCCCACAATATCTTGCAGGGCAGCATTCTTTAAGCCTTGTCTGAGATCTATGTGAGGCTTGCAGACTTGGTCACAGTCCAGTGATGTGATGACTCAGGAGTTAGGGCAGGCAGGAGACTAATCAACTGGGGTAAAGGCTTGAAATGAGAGATGCTTAGAAAGTCCTTTATCCCAGTTGACTAGTCTCCTGCCTGCCCTAACTCCTGAGTCATCACATCACCATACTGTAACCAAATCTGCAAGCCTCCTCCATGTTCTGAGCCAACTACCTTCTAACCAGAACCCCAGATGCCCCGGAGTTGCTACCCACCAGCCCATTAGCCTCTCTTAATCCCTAGGAGTCAACGTTCCAACAGTGCACTTAGACATAATAACCCTCACGAGAAAGAAGCAGACTCTCCTGCTCCTCTGTCAGCTGATATTATTTCCTCTTCTGGAATCTGTTTTGTGTTTGACACGCGTCAAGCTGAGTAGGCTGAAGTCTCCCCTGTTCCTAAGTCATAATTGGTTGAAGTTTTCTCTGTTTCTCATTCTAAGTTTGTCTATGCACAGTTCTTGAGTTTTAATTGGTCAGTGCCTATTAGAGTTTGAATTGCCTTTAGTGGCGTTGACCCTAGCCTGCCTCACTACCTCACTTTTAAGCCTTTGTTTCTCTCTGTGTAAAATAAATCAGTGATCTGCATCAGTTCTGTTTCTGGCTCTGAATTGTGGTCCTGTTCCTGTTCTGAACTGCTTACCCTGCTAGCATCACTGTATTGTCTTTGTGTAGATCAATCCCCAAAATGGCAGATACATACTTCTGCTGGGGCCCACAATCCTTTGAGTTTCTATAGTTTTCCAAGTGCACTTGATCTGAGCATGTGAAAAGATTACATCTCCCTGCTTGTTTGCCACCACACATCCTCTGTCTTTGCATCCATCTCCTCATTTTCTTGTCACTTCAGTGTTCCCTCTGGTTGTGGAAAGAAAAAAAAGAAGAGTTTACAGACAAGAAGAAGAGAGACAAGATGCGAGAAATGTTCTGCTGCTTTCCTCATCGGTGGGTCTGACAGAAAGTCTGTTTTTTTGAAGTGAGCAAAACCTCTGAAAGTTTGGACTAGATTTTACTCTGGGGATGATGGAGTGAATTAATTTGCCAAGACAAGACCATGTTTTAACAACTGGAAATGTGCTCAATGACACCTTTACAACACATCTCATGAGAAAAGAAACCAGATACCTATCCTTAGAATTTTATGTGCACCAAAACTAAAAAAACTATGCATTTATAGTTTATGGACATACAGACATAAATTAAACATAAGATACCAACATACTCATAGTTTTCAGTTACATAGAAGTAATTCATTTCTAAAAATGCAATAGATGCATTTCCATGTCTATGACAGTTGAGCCCTGTAATTCTTAAGCCTCTTTCATGGTTACCTCATTGAGGTAACCATAAAATGCCACATGCCACATTTCTTCATATTTCTTCTTCTGAAGAATAGATGTCGCCACTCAGAAAAACAATTACAATGTGACAGACAACAAAACCATCAAATCCAGTGCACATCAAGTGCTTAGCAGAATCCAAGCTGCTGCTAGCAGAGCAGTATGGAGGTCAACACAGAAAACTACAGCTTCTGTACAGGAAAAGCTGGAAGGAGTCTACTTCTGGAAAGTTTCTTCACTACTATAGCTATAGTCACTGATGCCTACATAATTTATAAAGCAACCCACACAGATACAAACTGGTTGTATCTGGACATACAAATCTATTCTGCAGATACCAGTGTAGACAAGATGTATTTTGAAAAACAACTCTGATTTGCTTGCACTCAGAACACAGCCTAACTAAGATATTTATGAACAAATATCTTTGGTTCCCTTGTAACTCATTTCTTGATTCAGAATTGTTCAGGGACTTCTTAATGCATTTTTAATCATCATAAAAAAAATAAAAATAAAAGTAATAATACGGTACATGATGAAAAGCAGTAGTATCCAAGACTGATGCTGAGGCTGAGGCAATAACGCCTTCACCAGCAGGTGATGTGTCAGTGTCCTGATCACACTTCCTATTCTTGTACTGTCTTACCAAATAACAAGTCTGCTGTGGCTTAAATTAATCCATCCATCCATCCATTCTCTTCCGCTTATCCAATTCAGGGTCGCGGGGGGGGCTGGAGCCTATCCCAGCTGCCATAGGGCAAAAGGCTGGGTACAC
Organism: Heterochromis multidens; assembly: GCA_015108495.1. Lineage (NCBI taxonomy): Eukaryota > Metazoa > Chordata > Actinopteri > Cichliformes > Cichlidae > Heterochromis > Heterochromis multidens. Next base: position 16,615 of record VUQS01013035.1, read on the forward strand.
CCTGGACAGGTCACCAGTCTGTCGCAGGGCTAACACAGAGAGACAGACAACCATTCACGCTCACATTCATACCTATGGGCAATTCAGAATCACCAATTAACCTAACCCCTCTAACTGCATGTTTTTGCACTGTGGGAGGAAGCCACGCAAACACGGGGAGAACATGCAAACTCCACACAGAAAGGCCCTGACCAGATGGTGGAGTCAAACCCAGGACCTTCTTGCTGTAAGGCAACAGTGCTAACCACCAAGCCACCATGCCGCCCGCATCAGGAATATATACACAATATAAATAGTACAACAGTGTACTTATGTTCTGGTGTGTAATCATGCCTGCATGGTCTTGGTTAAAAAACTGTTTCATCTACACATGTATGTATAATAGAACCAAAGAATACTGTGATTGGCGGTTATGCTCCTGGCCCCCATCATTCATCATCACGCGCCTTTCTGTACCTCACTTGCAGACTCGACTTCCCAACTTCCCCCAAATCATCAGCCAGATGGCCCTCTCCAATGCTTGCTCACTTTACCCACCTGATATGAAGCTATCCGTCATCTGATAACGACCAAGCTTTGGCGGTCCCCCAGCTGGGGCTTCTGCTGCAGCACTGGGCACTGGCTGGAATCAGGGATGGGTGGTGGAGGGGTGGTGCACAGCCTGACTGCCCCTCTGATGGATTAGTGCCAGGTAGTGAAGCTGGGGAGGGGCTGGGGTGCTGAAGGGTGTCCCCTAATAGGATTCACAGTCATCCAGTGGACCATGGAACAGGTGGAAGCAGAGAAAGGGGCGACAGAGAGAAATAAAGGTGTGTGTGCTATAATAGCAGCACCAGGTGTGGCCTTACAGAGCACCCCCTTTTTCTTGTAAACCTTAACACTGTCATTTTGTGGCACAGCTCTGTAGCTAAACAAATCCTTGTCAGGAAAAAAATTGTTTTATTTTTGAAATAGTATATAATAGTATATAAAACTAATTTTGGTCCTCTCATTAGACTTGCCAAAAAAAAATTATAATCCTGTATTGTATGTGTTATTGTAAGTGCCAGTTACCTTTTCTCTTTTAGTTTACCTCTAGTTTAGGTGAATGTGTTGCACAAAAGACAATGATTTATATATTTACTGAAACAAATTGAAAATACAATGGGATAACAGAAAGAATGGCTGGTTTTGCTAAAGCTGCCATGGTAAAAATGTTTTATCTACAGTGTAAATAAGGGAAAAATTACCTTCAGCGTACTAAAATGATTGCCATCCACACTTTGCATGAAACATGTCTGGCTGTAAATCTTGACTTTTTAAGCAGTTAGATACAAGACTTTACTTGTTAATAATATCTCAGTGTTAGGGTGACTGACAAGAGAAAAATGCCTTAATGGCTTATGTTGAGCCTAATGTAGCAGTGTTTCCGACTTTACACATGCCAGTGCACAGCGAGGGAGACAGGCTCGACGAATACCGTATACACAAACGCACACTTTTGTGCATTTATAGACATACGTTTACATTGTCACTCTCTCTCTCTCTCTCTCTCACACACACACACACACACACAGACACACACACACACACACACACACACACACACATACTCGCGGACGGGCATTTCTCATTAGTGAAGTGAGTGTGCTTTAGGCAGGCAGGGTCCCTGCAGCAGTCTTAGAGAGTCAGACGAGCCATTTGTCAGTAGAAAACAATTAGCGGGGAATGATCCGTTCCATTGGTTTTAATGAGTACAGCCGGGTCACTCTGCTCACAGGAGCAACACGCAAAGGTCATCAGAGGCCGAAAGCAACACACACCCAAGTCAAATTTATTGACACAAATGCAGAAGCACACACAGTCCCACACACACCTTGATTCATTTTCACTAAAATGCACACTTTACATTGAAAAGTGGTAAATGGAGGATTGTATTATATCAAGAAGGTATCATGCATGCAATTTTAAACAGCACCCATGGCATAATGATACATGTAATGAATACATGTTTAGAATCAAAATCAAAATCAGAATCAGCTTTATTAGCCAAGTATGTGTCACATACATAGAATTGGGCTCTGATTTTTTTCTTTGCTCTCAATGTGAAAATAATAGACCAACAGATAGTACAGACAACATGACACACAGACAGTAACAACATGTTTGACATGTTCATATGTTCAATGGTGCAGGGTGCAAAGATGTTGGAAAAAATTATGGAATAAATAAGGGATGGATAACTGATTACTATATACAGTTGTGCTCATAAGTTTACATACCCTGGCAGAATTTGTGACTTTTTGGCCATTTTTCAGAATGATATGATATGAATGATAATACAAAAACTTTTCTTTCACTCATGGTTAGTGGTTGGGTGAAGCCATTTATCAAACAATTGTGTTTGCCCCTTTTAAATCATAATGACAACAGAAACTATCCAAATGACCCTGATCAAAAGTTTACATACCCTAGTTCTTAATACCGTGTATTGCCTCCTTTAACATCAATGACAGCTTCAAGTCTTTTGTGGTAGTTGTGGATGAGGCACTTTATTTTCTCAGATGGTAAAGCTGCCCATTCTTCTTGGCAAAATGCGTCCAGGTCCTCTAAATTC
>VUQS01013043.1:3065-18148 GCA_015108495.1 Heterochromis multidens
TTCTGATTAAAATGAGGTAAGATGAAGATAAAATCCATTGCACCCGCAGCCTTAAAGCTAAAACAAGCCAGAGAACTGGAAGGCCCTGCTTATGCAGCCATGGAAACCTCTTGATGCTGCAGGCAAGGCTCAAACCTGTTATCAGTCAAATCAAAGCTCTTCGTTTTACCAACAAGGAATGACAATAGAAAACCTAAAATCACTTAATCTGGATTGTGTGGAACATGCTAGTAAAGGGACACAACGTCACATTTAGAAATGCTGAAGATGAAGATGCTCTAGAAATGCATGGCGAGTAAAAAGGCAACAAAAAGAAGTCACTGCGTGCCACGGAGAGAAAATATAGCTCAGCAACACAATCTGATGATTGCAACACACTGAAGGTCATGACAGCCAGGCAGAGGGGTCAGATGTCACCAGGTGAGTCAGAAGGGCAGTGAGGATTGAAAAATCATGACAAAAGTCATGAAAGGTGAAGACATCCAGGAGGAGCCAACCAGAGCCAGAGGAGTCAGTCAGGCAGGTGAAACAGTCAGCAAGACAACCATGATCTTGAACCAGTCAAAGGAAGAAGGAGGAAGGAAAAAATACTGGGCTGGCAGACAGTCATGAGATCTCTGCTGGGTGGATCAAGACAGTGTCATTGGCCTGAACCTGTTCAGCCTGTGACAGACAGGTGAGGTGACCTCAGTGAGACCTCTGATACAGGGCTCCCATGTTGATCACATGTCCAAGCAACAGTCTGACACACACAGAACATCTCTTTCTCCATATTGTTCTCTCTCCTTTCACTTCAGTTGTGAATATCTAATTTTGTGTGAAGGAAGTGGAGTGCATCTTTGTCCTGTTCACACCAAGAAGAGGTCCCACATCACCTTGAGCAGAACATGAAGAAGAAGGTAAAAGTTTCAGATTGGAAAATACAACAATTTCATCAATTCTTTTTGAGTGCAATTGATATATTGTTCACTACAGTGTGTCTATGTGTGTCCAAATGGATAAAATTACCTGCTCAGCTGTCAGTCTCTATGCATGACCTGCACACCTGAGTTCCCCCTCCTCTTCTAGGAAAAAAAGGTCCCATTGCTGGGTACTGATTGAGTGGAGGTAATAAATGTTTAGTTGGGTAGTGTTACAACATCATGGCATGGCTGTGCTCCTCCAGTAGTGACTGAATCATCTGAATGTGAGAAAAATATAAAGTCTAAATGTCATGAACCTGTTCAGATTTTTACAAAACACCAAAGACTCTGCAGGCAGAGAGAAAATTAAGAAAGTCTTAACTATATCTCACCCCTCAAAACAACATTAGAGCTTTGGTTGTCACAGCAAGGATTATGCCCAAATGCCCTCCTCGTCATCCTGTTGTTGGCAGTGTTATGCATGAGGAAAAGAAACAGACAGAAACTGTTATGTTGCTTTTAATCAAAGCAGCATGGAGTACTGGAAGGACTAGAAATGTGCCTTATTTATCAATACAAACATCTGGTGACTGGAGCTATATTAACAGTTGTTTCTATGTTCAGTTACTCTAACAAATATTGTTTGATTAAATATTTTGTCTACAAAAAATCTTAACATTGCATGTATTGTCCAACTATTGTGCTACTGTGCATTTGACAGTCTTTTGTTTGTTACTTGTCAAAGCTAACTTATAACCAGCATGGCTGAGATTAACACAGATATCTGTGTCAAATGCAAATGTGTAGCTCACAGCATTTGTTGGTCACAGTTTTTTGATTAACCCAGTTTTAGGCCTCTTTTAGTCATGAGTTTGTTGTGGATTGTTTTTTCTCTTTTCTTTGTTTTTTTGTCTTAAATAATAAATTACTTGATGCAGGCATTTTTACTTTTGCATATCAAAAAGATTGTTTTTAACATTATCATGACCTTTTAGACACTGTAAATAGCATTTAATAGCATAAATAAGATGTGTGATCTTACCTGGTCTGGGGAAGGGCGATGACCAGCATGCGGGGGTCCTCGGGCTGGCCCCCCACGATGGTGGGGCGACGGGTGACGTGGATGCTGGGCATGGTGTGGATGCTGGGGGTGCTGGGGGTGCTGAGGGTGCTGTGGATGTGGATGTTGGGGGTGCGGCCCCTGTTGTGGAGGTCCATGTGGGTGCTGAGAGTGAGGGTGCTGCGAAGGCAGGTGCCCATGTGGGTGCTGTGGAGGATGCTGGGGGTGCTGTTGGTGAGGGTGCTGAGGCTGAGGAGGGCGTGGATGCTGTTGGTGCTGGGGAGGTGGTTGGGGGTGCTGAGGGTGTTGCTGGTGAGGAGGATGAGGGTACTGCATTTGTGGCTGCTGTGGGTGTGGGTGCTGCTGGGGCACTTGTGGGTGTTGTGGGTGTTGCAGGTGCTGTGGGTGTTGCGGGTGTGGGGTGTGTGGATATGGAGTCTGCTGAGGGTGGGGAGGATGGGGATACTGGGGCTGAGGTGGAGCATGTGGGGGCTGAGGCTGGGGGTGGTGAGGAGCATGTGGATGATACTGCTCATCTTCATAGTTGTCGGCTATCAGCTTCATTCTGCTTTGTGTCTGTAAGAAGAGGAAAGTGGTTAGTGCATGACGATCTGCAGTTATAAAGAACATTACTCCTTCACAGTGATGGGAAGACAAAAAAGAAACACCTTATAATCATAAACAATATATGAAAGTGGACTGAACCACTGTGGTGTCTCAGATTGGTTTGAGGGCTACAGTTATGAAGCCTCAACTTGGGCACTTTGGCCATTTTTTAAAACCCAAAGTCACAAGTGAGGACACTACACACTTACATGGCAGCAACTTGTCACAAAGTAACTGTAGCTGTCATAATTTATAACATGAAAATCAGGTTGTACTAAATAAGGCTTAAAAGTAGTGATTAAGATCAGAAACTTAGATAAGTGCTTAATGAGATGATGAATTACATTAGATATAAGGTCATTTTCTTGTTTTCTTCCATATACAATTGGACTTATTTTCATGACTACAGGTGTTGTCGCCCTGCTGGCCATTAGAAACAATGTTGTTTTAAGGCACATCTGCAATGGTTTCAGACCCAGAGGCTTTGTCCATACTTTATATACAGTCTGTGGTTAAACTACAATACAATTCCAGGTGACCATCCAAATACTGAGGCTTATAGGGATCAGTTTTTTTGTTATCAAGGCAACTAATAGAGAGACAAAGAGGCCAGACTGTTGTTGCCAGAACTTTGTGTAAGTGACACTAGAGCTGTAGAATTGCTGTAGAGCTGGACTCAAATTTTTATTTTTAATTGAATATTTGAGACTGCTGTAAGACTGAAGTCTTGGAGGTAAAAACCCATAAGTCTTAACTTCTGACATAGTAAACATGCCTTCTTATTCTTAGGGTTAGGGTTAGAGTTATTCAACTCTCACATGTTTATGGCCAGTAATGATTTGCAAATTGAGTTGATAATGAAAGCACATCACTTGACTTGGGATCAGTTTGGGATTAACAGACACTTTAGACATAAAGGCATAAAACAGCTCTGAACTTGCAAAGTGGCCATGCAATGATAACCTGATAGAAAATTGTTTAGCTGACTTGTGCAGCTACATTTTTCATTTTGATTAACCTAGCAACAAGCATCAGCACAGAGAGAAATTTCCTTGGAATTATGCTGCAGTACTAACATGTTGTTTGAGCTGGTGCATCAGTTTGTCCCGCTCCCTCTTGAGGGCTAGCACCTCCTCCTGGGTCTTCTTTTTATTCGAGGCAGACAGTTCCAGCAGTGCAATATTAGCATCTTTCTCACTAATAGCTGCCAGCAGAGCTTGTTGTCTAGAAGAAAAATAACATAAAACATTATAGTAGCATCTCCAGAAAAATTTTAACTACAGGCTGTGCATAAAGCTATTTTGCATACAATTATGTGAAAAAAATCATGTGAAAAAGAAAGTACACCTTCTTTCAATTCTAAGGTTTTACGTATCAGGGCATAATAAAAAGGAAATAATCCAGTCCTTGCCAGGATCTAAAATTACTTAAATACAAACTCAGATGATCAGCAACACATGACATATTACAGAAGCATTGTGTGAAAAAGTAGTGTGTGAACTACACCCCATGATTTTATAGCTTTAAGAACCACTTCTTTACAATATTGCATTATTTCATCGACGTTTGGGGGTATTAATTAATACACAGCTCACTTAAGATCCCGCCACAGCATTTCAATCAGGTTGACGTCTGGACTTTGATGGGGCCATCCCACATTTTAATTCTTTTCTTTTTGAGCCATTCTGTTGTAGATCATTGTCCTGTTGCATGACCCAATTTCAGCCAAGCTTTAGCTGTCGGACAGATGTCCTCATATTTGACCCTAGAATACTTTGGTATACAGAGGAGTTTATGGTCGACTCAGTGACTGCAATGTGCCCAGGTCCTGTGGCTGCAAAACAAATTAAAATAATCACTACTCCATCACCGTGCTTGACAGTTGGTATGAGGTATGTGTGTTTGGTTTTTGCCAAATGTTGTGCTGTGCATTGTGGCCAACCATCTCCATTTTGGTCTCATCTGTCTAAAAGACATTGTTCCAGAAGTCTTTTGGTTGTTCAGATGCACAAACCTAAAATGTGCTGCCATGTTCTTTTTAGAGAGAAGAAGCTTTCTTCTGGCAACTGTTCCAAACAAGCTACACAAGCTTAACATTTAACATGCTAACTGAGGCCTGCAGAGTCTGAGCTGTAGCTCTTTTTCTTTTCTTTTTCTTTTCTTTTTTTTTTTTACAATTTCTCTGAGCATTCTTTGACCTTGGGGTGAATTTCAAGGATGTTCACTTTTGGGGAGATTGGCAGTTGTTTTGAATGTTTTCTACTTGCGAATAATCTTTCTTAGTGTAGAATGGTGGATTTCAAACTGTTTAGAAATGGCATTAAGTACTTATATGAACTTATTAATAAATGACAGAAACATAATCAGCTGCGAATAATGAAATTTTTTTCAAATTGCAGCAGTATGTCAACTGTCTTCTCATAAAGAAGATGATGAAGAAAGAAAAACATTCAGATAACATATAAAAAATTGACAGTATTTTATACAAAAACAAAAAAAACAAAAAACAAGCTAATTTATTTTTTTATATTTGGCTGTATAATTTAACTTAATGCATTGAATTGGTTGGGAATACTGGGATACTGTGATCTATGACTTAAAAAGAAACAGGGACAAGGAAGTAAAGTGGTGGCCATAGTCATAGCAAGCAGCGGGTTAGCTTAGCATAAAGACTCAGAACAAGAGAAGAATATATAGTTGAACTGATTTAAAGTGTAATAGAAATACAAGTTGTTATGTTTATGTGTAATTGTCTCTTGTCTTAACTGTTTCCCAACTGAGGAAAACATTGCATGAAGTTACAAAAAGAATATTTCCCAAAATATTTAGCAAAATGAAAATATATAAACATTAAAGTTAAATAATTAAATAATAATAAAAAAAAGAACAATCTTGAGAATTTGAATTGTGCATTTGGATAAAAAAAAAAAAAAGTCTATGTTCTATTGCTGTCCTCAAATGTATTAAGGGTACCATTTCAGTGCATACTATAATAATTAGTTGGATTACATTTTCAGAAAAGAAATTAATCCAAGGCTTAATTAAAAACACATTTTTAAAAAAGGCGGGGAAAATGTAGGCCATCATTCTGAGGCTAACAGCAAATCTCAGAAAATACTAACTTCATTTCAAGGATCTCCTCCAGCTGTTTCCTGCGCTCTTGTCTCATGTTGGTGAGGTGGGTGTCCCTCTCCTGCAAAGACTGCTGTGTGGAGGAGAGACGCTGCTTGGTGGCATCCAACTCCTGCCTCGTCCTTTCTAGCGTGTTCATCAGCTCCTCCAACTGACATTTGAGAAAACACAGACACATATTTCATTATGTAAATACTAAACTATGTATCATAAGGAGTAAATATTTCTTTTATTGGGGTACATCACCTTCAAGTGGTGACCACCATCTATGGAGGTGTCCTTACGAGGGTCCTGTCCTAAGCCTTTTTTGTCTCCTTGTGGCCCCAATTTGATGTTCGAACCCTTTTTAACCTGATCTTTACCGCCTTGTCTGCAAAACCACAAAAATTTAAGAGCATTTCCATGCCGGTCATGAGGTAAAAAATTAATTCTTGAGGCAACAGAGTTATATGAAGAATAAGACATATGAGCTGGGTACAATTCATACCCAAAAACCACAACAAAAATGTGGAACACAAACAAGCAAAGCCAGTACAGCAATGGGCGATCATGTCAAGTGCATTTTGAATGTATCCTGTTTCAAAATAGTACCAGTCATGAGATCACCAGGATAGCAACAAGGCATGAGCATCACAGATGTAGCGACAGTTTCATGTTAATTACATTGCTGAGATAACTCACAGGTTTAAGCACCAGCATTAGGATGGAGTTAGGTAGAGATGGGGATGTAATGGGAACAGGGGCATTACTTACCTGGGAGCTAGACTGCAGATGGGGAAAGGAAAAGGCAGAAGATAGGGGGATGATGGAACGAGTGAAGAAGACATTGGAAGCAGGAAATAAGAGAACACACAGGAAAAAGTTAAAAAAAAAAAAAGAGAGACATTAGAACAAGAACATAAAGAAACAATCACAAGAAAAAAATACAGTGAACCCAGAGGAGATCACGCTGTGTTCATTGCTCATCACACAACATGGGAAATTACAAATGCGCCTGTGGCAGACACTGCTCTGCAGTCTGACACAGCTAATGCAGGATGCACCTTCTCTGAAAACAAGGAACCATGTGCATCTGCTGCCAAGCCTGGGAGTGGCAGACATGCATTCAGTCAGGCAAAAGTTAGCCGGGCAAAGAAGAGGAGAGGACAGGTTTGAGCGCCGAGCAAAAGGAGAGGAAGCCAACGGTGGTTTGATCAAGTGGGCAAGAAGGGAGCTAGTGGGAGAATCAGTTATGGATGCAGGGTTGTTCAGACAGAAGAGGCCTGACTGAACTCACACACTTCAGGACCGAGGGCTCAGTCCAGACCCTACCTACTATAGCACCCCACGCTGAACATGTGTAGACCTGGAGCACAGCAGCTCTATTCATGCAGGCCACTAGGGCTGATCTTTTCCTTTAGTGTCTGGTAGAGCAAGCTAGGCAGGGCAGGTGGGGGCAGGTTAGAATGGAGAGCAGGAAGAAGGGGACACTGGAAAATACCACTTGAGAAGAGAGGAGCTGTTGGGTGGTGTTAATGGGACGTGAGGGTGCAAGGGTGTCCGGGTTACAGAGGGTGACATAGGGTGACATAGGGTGACGTAGGGTGACGTAGGGTGAGGCAAGCAGATGGGTGGCTGGAATGAGAAGGGGAAGCGTGCTCGTGGCAAGAGCAAGCCTCAGCTAAGGGCAGACACTTCCAACAATAAGCCATTACAAACAACCAACGCCACAAAAAGACACAAAAGGGTGTATATGTCTGTGTCTTCAAGTGTGTTAGCAGGAAGCTATTTCAACAAAGAACACAAGGAAGTACAGAATGTATAGCAACTTCAAATAAAATGTAAAAAAGTAAACAAGTGAGAGCAACTGGGTAAATCACACCATGTTCTACAGATAAATGTGCTGATGAGTGCATTATTTGCAGTATTATTAGTATTAAAACATTTACAGTATTTACAAATGCTATTTTAGTTAGGGTTACAAATTACAACTGTAAAATATTTCCTTTTTAAATTGTATTTTTTTTTTCATTGGTATTTTGCTGAAACACTGGTGTGACTGAATTTACTGTGTGACTTTACCATGCATCATTACAGAAACAGGCCAAAACAGGAATAAATGAGTGAAGTAACATGTGGTGCAAAGGAATACCAAACAATATATGCCTATTTGGACATATATTAACAACATTATGACCTGATGTGTTGCATTTATATGAAGTACAACCCTTAAACTTTAAGGTTTGAACTTCATATTTACTTTGAGACAGATAGTTATGTTTGTACAAGTAATTGCACAGTTATTACATGGTTCTTTAATTTGCTGTCATTGTTCATACAGCAAAAGTTTTGTTGACTTTTTTTTCCTCTTTACATAATCAGTGCACAGATAGATCACTGTTAATGATGACTGCTGCCCAAAAATAAACATGCAACACAAACTCCTCTCTTCCACATATGTACATGCACACATACACAGTCACACACACAGAAAAGCTGATCAGATGATCAGCTTTTCTGTGATCAAATGATCAAAAAGCAGTCACAGCACAGATGCAGACAACAAAGCAAACACATGCTAAAGAAATAAAAGCAAACATGAATCCAGGGATCTTTGTATCATGTACACAAGCAAAGTAATGGCATCACAGACCAAAAATGGATTGTGTCACTCTGATACAAAGATTTGTGAATCCTGTAGACAGCAGGCAGACCCAGGCACACAGGTGAAACCAGATGCAGTTGTGGCAGTCGCAGTCGGAGACTTTAACCACGCAGCCAAGCCTTAAGTGCCAGGGCAGAGCACTCACTTTCCCAGGAAATCCCACACCATGCCCCCTATCTGCTGGGGAGCAGTGGACACAGAAGGGAGCGGGTCAGGGGGAGCTCTGCCACCGGGACGAGGGGTGGGGCGAGGGGCAGAGGGAGGAGGGCTGGTGTTGGATGGAGGGGGCACAACAGAGAAAGAGTTGCAAGGGAGATGAAGAAGAGATTTGAAAAATCAGAATCAGATTTCAGAACAGAATAGAAGTAGGTTGAAAGTGATCCATGGCAGGGGGAAAAGAAAGGGACAGGTGAGCATGATACAGAAGATAGAAAGGGAAACGGGATGGAGAAAAGTGGGTAAAGATGGCAAAAAAAAAGGACAAGAAGACACAATTAATCAAACACCACTAACAAATTACCATGACATTCACCCTATAATGATCCAAGAAGGGAATACATAAATGTTCTTAACACTAAGTGGTGGCAGGGGAGAAGGGCTGTGTGGTCCTCATGCAGTTCAACCAATCCTTATGTCAGTCACATTAGTTTGAATCCTGTCCAGGTAAACGATGATGATCTCCTTCATTAGCCAAACCAAAGTGCAAATCTGCTTGCAGTACTGCTCCTAGCAGAGAAGCCACTCGCCTTATTTATGCGATCTATTAACTGAACTCAGTTGACCATTACCAAAAGAGAAGTGACTGAGTGGAATGTTTTTGCAAGTTATAAACAGAGCCTAAAGGTTTGGATCAAAAGTTAAACCTGTTGTCCATTGCGAGGTGTGTGCTGAGTGTATTATCAAATAACATCAAGTGCAGTACAGTAGGATAACATCACAGTTGAACGTAACATGGAAACAACATGAAAATGTTTACAGAGGCACATGGAAATTCACCTGAAATATGAAGAACACATCCATCCAGATCGAGAATAGACAGCTCAGAGCTACTCAGTAGAAACAGTAGCACACTGTATTGCTTATGGTAATAACATTAGAGATTTGGGTCACCTAAATTACAAAATAACCCAATTTGTCTGAAGATAAATGGGGTTTTGTTTACGGTGTAGAGACCAGTAGACCAAAAACCAAAACTTTGTGCATGGCTACAATGCAACATGAGGAAAAACTTTTTTTTTTTTTCTTTTGGAAAATGCTTTGAACCAACCCATAGAAAACTAATACATAATTTATGACATCTCTAGTTTTTCTTTGTATCATATACAATGTTTTGAGCATTTTGGCCATTGCCATTTCTTTTTTTTTCCTTTTTTTTCTTTTTTTTAACTGGACGTGAAGGGTGGACTCTCACTCTTCACATCCAGTTTCACCTGCAGCAGACCTGACTCAGAAACTGAGAGACAGAGCAAGTTCATAAAGTAGGTACTTGGCAATCACAAGGTAATAAAGCCCTAAAGCACATCCTAATTTAAAGTCTATTTTTCTCTACATGGGACCATAATTTAGAAAATTCACCTCATGTTGTGTCTTATAAGATATAAAACTAACAATAGAGACCATAAACTCATAAACAAAGTGTTTACTGAGATTATTTTCATGGTCAGTAGGGTCATTTTCTCATTGTATTTCTTTTTGCATCAGAGGAGGTGCCACCTTTTGGCCAATAGAAAGAATGCACATTTAAGAAACAACTGTAACAGACTGTAAGGTAAAAGGGAGGGATTAAAACAATACAGACTAAACTGCAGTCAGAATTATTTACCTTTCCAACTCAGCGATCTTCTTGTCCTTATCATTCTTTTCGGTCTCCACCTCTCGCAGGATATCCAGGAGTCTCTCCACCTCTGCCTGAGCCTTGCTGGCTTCATCCTTGTAGTAGCTCACCTCCTTTTCCAGCAGCTTCACCCGGTCCACATACTCTGGGTTCCCTCTGGAACCCGACTGCTGCTCTACTTCGTGGGCTTTCTGCATCAACATGCCAAGAAAAGACAAATACAAACATGTACACACCCAAAAACACACAGTTAATGTTACAGTATCAACAAAACTGTGCAGCACAGTGCAGAATGTTTTACTGCCCATGAAAGAGAGATACATACAGTACACTGTAGTCCATCAGTGACTTATATTATCTACTTCCCTTGCACTCTCCCTGTACTTCTAAATGAATAAAGCGGAGGCAAATGTTGTGGACAAGAGCATCATTACTGGTACTGGCTCATTAGTTTTAACAAAGCTATTATTTAGCTCCAATTAAATGGTCCACTGAGACTACCAGTCACTTCATACACATGGAGCAGAGTACAGGACCTCAGGATAGTCTATACGAATTTCTGTATGTCTTAAAAACAATTTTAAAAAAAGTTAAGCACTAAATTATGCTACTGATTCACTGACTATCAATATCAAAGATCTAGTTTTTGGACAGCAAGGACAACTCTCCACAAATTTCACTACAGTGGTACACATCACCCTTGACAATACGCAGCCACACGTCACCACATGTCGCAAAGTTACACAGAGCCATCCACCAAAACACTGCAGTGATCTTCAACCACAGCTGATACCCTCGCTAACAGCACCACACTGAGACGAAAGAGAAGCGTGGCAACACTGATACTGACAACATGCACAAAGGTCGACCAAGTCATGCAAACCCATCAAAGCTGCACAGTCTTTGCAATTGTCAATTCAAAGAATGAAGAAAGAGAAGCAAGGGCAACCAGGTAAATCTGTTTTAAGTGTCATATTTTAAGCATGAGGAATGATGCTAGAATTTAGCTTAGAAAAGATTATGGATGGTTTGATAAAAAAATGTACATAAATTAATTTAAGACCCAATCATTCTTGTTGCAGTTTATGAAACATAACTACAAGAGATAGTTCTTGGACAACAAATTGCCCTCCATATGGCCACTGCAAATTTTGCAATGAACATTATACTACAGAAGGGAGGACTTATAGGAAGGAAGCATTTTGAGGATTGGTGGATTTTGTAGTTCAATTACTTTATTTATTTGATTGCTTTCTGTGTTTTTATTCTGTTTTTTCTATAATATTTGTTTAGGAACCTTTGACATTACCAAGATCCACAAAACACATGAAAGTGGCTCAAATGAGAAGATATCAATCTTATAAGTCATTGTCAAATAGTTTAACATTTTGGGGCTATTTAATGAGATGCTAAAACACACTGAATGTTCAGAAAAAAATGTAATATTTAGACAAATAAGTAAGATAAATACATATTCGAGAAAGGTTTGTTCATTCTGTTTGCCTCTTTTGTTTTTCATTCACGGGTTGTAGCTGGACCAACTATGAGGAAACTTGAAGATAACTTCAGGCCATGTCCTGTGACTTCCACTGGATAAAGTTTCCGAGAGGCCTTGTAAAGAGGGTCATATTAATTTGTTACATTCTCCACATGTACTTCTATGGCAAAACACAGGTGTACTGTATTTGAGCTCAGTGTAATCTGTATGACTGTATGACTTCCTATTATCACACAATTTCCCTGGTAAAGACAAAATTTTACAAAAAAAAAAGATTTTTTAGACTCTTGTTACATTGAAACATTTTTCTCTACTGTGAAAAAATATCCCAATGTATTAAGCCTAACCACTGAAAAACCACGTACAAAGCCACAACTTAAAAAAAAAATACTTCACAGGTAGTTAAAGCTAATGCAGTCTAATGCAACAGTCCTGCAATTAATCCCACCTGAGTCTTTACATAACATGATTTTAAAAGTTGTACATACATATTCAGTTGCAGTTCTGCTGAAATGTCCTGTTTTATATACTGACAGGAATTTATTTTGTCCATGTAATGTGAGGGTATACTAAATCATAGAAAAACTTTTATATATATTAGACAATATAATGGGATGTAATTCAATAACACTTAATCTTCCAAAAATTATAACAAAAGTGAATAAACACCTGAATAAAAGGAAATTAACCGTCATAAAAAAGGAAATTAACCTCCATAAACAAGGAAATTAACCATCATAAAGATAGAATTTATTGCAGGATTGTTGTTTTAGTTTGAGATAGGTATACTTAATAAAATGGCAGTAGAATCCATATTAAGCAAGTTCCAGCTGACAAAGTAAGCCTTCAATACTGCATATGTAGCACCAGTTTCACCACGTGTCACAAACAGTTACAGGATGAGCACAGTGCACAGGACTCTGAGTGTAGCTCATTATATCAGTACAGTGCAATGAACAACATGCATCCTGGGTGGGTGAAAGCGGGACCTGTGCTGGGATTTGGCATGATCACCATCTAGCATATTTCAAGGAAGTTATCAGTGTCCTCATGCTTTCAATATGTGCCTCAGAGAGCTCAGGAGAGGGACTTACAGGAGTGTTCATGTGACTGAATAGCTGCTCAGCTTGCTACATTGCAAACAGAGGGTTTGAGGAAGGAACATGGAGGGAGGCGGGGGAGTCCCGGGAGAGTAAATGTCAGGATTGAGTTTGAGCCAAAGAGAGAACAGCAGGATCAGACATGGTACAATACATGTTTGACAGATAAGTAACATAGTACACATGTTGTTAAGGCTAACAGCAACACAACACAGACAAACATAGAGGAAGAGATATAGGGATAGTCTCAAGGAGGAGAAGGCAACGGGGGGTATTTAATGACGGTCTGCTCCTTGCAGCACCCTAACAAAGCATAGCAGCCTGTTACAGGAGACAAAGCACGATGGTAGCCATTAGCCTAATGAAGTGTGCTTTATATAAGGCCTGTTCACATTCCTTGTTCAGGTCCAAAGAAATAGCCTAATGAAGGATAACATGTTTTCAGAAGTGAGACCCTGGTATTCTTGTTTTTATACCGCTACTTTAATTACTAAATGGGACAGAGTTTGCTTCATTAAATAATCTGTGATCATACATGCTCTTCCCTCAGTGACATTAACACACAGTACAAGATCAGACCAGTAGGAAAATATTAAGAGAGAAAATACACCGCACAGTAATTTGGCCAATCATTTCTAGCTTAACATTACAAAGGAATAGTTAACCTTTTTTTCTTATGTCTTTAACTGCTTAATAATCTCCACTGAAGTGGTCCCTGAACTCACAATGAGCTAATTCCTTTCTTCACAGTGGACATTCAGCTCTGGCTTCTTATCTACAGTTCAGTGCAATTAAAGAGAGACATTGCTACAGCCTTCATTCAGAGAAGAGAAGCTCTCTGCAATTCAGACAAAGAGGCATCCATATTTCCATAGAAAATTTAGCCGTACCAAATGCTGAAATGGTCAGCTTTCATCCAAACATTTCTGAAATCATCAGTGAAAAGTTATCATTTATATACGACCTTCAGTAAAAGTAGTATTAGTGTAAATTTTAAGTTCATTCTTCACAGTGTAACCACGAAGTCCAGAACATGGCTGCTCTCAAGCTTTTAAACATAGCTTGTTTCCTGAGCAGATCTGCAAGTTGCTTAACTTTATATGAAGATTGCATGATACAATCAAAAGCTTACGAGCAGCTGCCACATGAAACCTGTTGCGGCATTGTTTTCCCAACACGTGCAAATTTTTTGACAGACTGATTTGGTATAATGCCAGCTTTGCTACACTGTTTTGCCCCAAATCAGGACTGCAGACTTTTCCACAGATCTTTAAAACCAAAAAAAAAAAAAAGTACCTGTGTAAAAATGTGCGTTAGACAAATTTTTTACCATAATCTGTAATTATTTCTTCCAAAACAACCTGCTGAAAAATTCTGCATCTGACATGACAATAAACTGCAGCTTAATATAAAAATATATAAAATATAGTTAAAAACTGTGAATTATTTGTTTCAAAAAATCTAAATTAAAGCTCTGCATTATGTGTTAAGTGATTCAGCGGTGAGAGATGCACACCTACCTTCTGTAACTGAGTCTCCAACTTACTACATTCCTCTTTTTTCTGCTCGATTGCAATCTCCAGGGACTTGAGCTTTGAATCCTTCTTGAGGCCAGAGGATGCCAGGGATGATGCATGTTCTTTCAGATCGATGAGACTGGACTGCAGGTGAATAGTCAGGACAGAAAGTTAGCAGAGCTTCAAACCAGGCAGGCCAGCAGAGTGTCAGCATGTGTAACTAAGTCACATCGCCCGAGGCGACTGCTTAAATGGCACCTAAAGGCCTACTGAAAGAAAGCGTTTCAATATTTGCTGTACTTAAAAAGAGATGTATTGCATGCTCTGCAGCAGAGAAACAGAAATTTGTACAAGACACAGTCATGTGTATACAGCCCTACATCCTTATAACGAAAATCTCTTTGCTCACTGACCTCTTTTTCTGTTAGTTCTATCTGCAGGCTGTTCACCTTCTCCTTCAATTCCTTGTTCTCTTTCTTATATGATTCCACTTCTTCCAGTCGTTCTCTATCTTCTCTCTCCCTTTGGTCCTTCAAACGCTCTATAATCCTCTCCTAACACACAGAAGCAAAAAGAATTAAAACTGTTTAAATAACTGAACAGTTAAGAGTCCATATATATTTAACTACTTGGATGTTTAAGATTTCTCCCGTTTAAACATGAGAAAGTAACCTTTAGATACACCTCTCAATAATCTGTATTCAAAGAATCAAATCAGAGATTTGCATCTGTTAATTCCTTTAAAAAAAAAAAAAAAAAAAAATTTTAAAATTTTTATTTTTATTTAAAA
>VUQS01013048.1:3529-15583 GCA_015108495.1 Heterochromis multidens
TTGCACCCTTTTTTTTTTTTTTTTTTGGTTTTTCCCCCCCCCCCCCCCAATTGCATTTTGTTTTCTCACTGATAAGAGAAACATCTATGCTTTCTGATTTCATCCAGTAGACTCACCTCACCGTAGAAATCAGGTGTTGTGTTGTCTGCTCCTGGTGTTGGAATTTGGGAAATTGCTGAGGTGTAAAGACTTATTCTAGGAAGAGTAGTTTGCAGACACGCACTCTCACATCATGTCCAGCCAGGTTTTGTAATGGAACAAGCCTCCATGCAGGGGGAACATGAGGATGCTAGAGATGACTGTAACTGCCATTCATTCATGCTGGCCAGAGGCCCAGAGAAAAGGGGGTGCAAGGGATGAAAAGTGCTGGCTTGGCTGTGTGGCTTTTTTCTGTGTGTGTAAGGGAAAAGAAGAAGTGTCTGGCTGAGTACTGTAAATCTATTTCTTATGGGAAAAATAAAAAAACACCTTCTTGTGATGGGCTCAAACCAGCCACAATGCACATCATCATGTTGCCATTCCAACTATTGAGTGCTGAGTACATGTGTAAAACTGTAGTAATTACTACTACTACATCTTTAAACTGTTTTTCTGGAGACCTAAATTTCTACTTAACAAAACTCTAACACTTTTCCTAATCTAAACTTAAACCTAAGCTTACCAAAGTCCTTCCAAAAGCAAGATTTATAACTCTGTAGCTATCTTGGTAATGCCTTTGGGCAGGTATTTAGGCAGTTATTTTGAAACCCTTCCTTGAATGAATAGGAAAAGAGAAACAGTGTTAACTTCAGTCATCACCAGGATATAAGGACTGCATGTAGAGAATCACCAGTCAAATCTGATAAAGAACGCTCAAACAATTTGGTGTTTTTGCCCCAAAATAAGGTTTAAAGTCTTCATCTCACATAATAGTTTTTCTGTGCATGAGCAAAATCATGCGACACTATGACTTCACTGCCAGTTGACTAGAGAGTGCCAATATAATTGTCTTAAGCTTATCTACAGATCCCTTGAAAAAATGCCATGAGAATTTATGTGGATATGGTATGCAATGAAAAAATAAAAACAAGTACACTGATCTACATCTTTACTATGATACAGAGAAGATATGTATCCCAAGAAGTAGCTGAAACATTTGTGAACCTCTGCTTTCCAAATGCCTCAGTGTGACAACATGATTGGCTCTTACGTTTCTGAGTTCAGCCGTTGATTGGCTCCTTGGGGGCAGCAGTTGGACAAACACCCTTTTTCCCATTATGGATTTTGTCCATAGATTTTTAATTAGGATTCTTTGAGTACTATGTCTCTCTCTTTTCTTACCTTAGGTCTTAGTCCCACAGGCCCAAAGATTGGTCGGCAATCCCCTAGCAACCTCCAGTCGCTAGAGAAAAATTTGTATTCCCCAGCTGGTTGGCAATGGTTGCTGGAGGTTGCTGGCTGTTGGTGGCTATGTGAAATCGGTCACTAAGAGGGTGTTGCATCAAAAACCTCAGTTTGATTGCTTTGGTCACTAGCAGATTGCCGCTGTTGCCCATAGTTTTCATGAAAGATGCTGACTTGTCTGCAGACACACCCATTTACGCTCCAAGTGGCAGTGAAATTTGAAAAATGCAAACTGGAACTTTTGACTTCAAAGTGAAAGTTGTGCCTTACCACTGCAATCAACACATTCCAAAAGGTGCAACTTTTACTTTGAAGGCAAACAGTCTCTGTTTCCTTTTTGCATCACCCATTTCACAGTTTCATGACTGGCGAGTAGTTTGCGAGTGTTTGCAGACAAGCTGGCATCTACCATGCAAACTACTGGTGATTGCAGCAACCTGCTAGTGACCAAAACAATCACAAGGAGGTTTTCTGTGCAGCACTGCATATGTCTTTGCAATCAACTTCATTCCAGTGACTGCCAGCAACCTCCAGCGACCACTCGACAACCAATCAATGGATACCCACTTTTTCTTAGCGACTGATAGTTGCCAGGGTGTCACTGACAAGTCTTTAGACCTGCGTAAATGGGGATTTATCAGTTCATTTCACAGCAACTACCAGCAGCCTCCACCAACCACTTGCCGCATGAGTACCACTTGAATACACATTTTTTCCCTTACCAAAAATGTAAGGATGTAATGATATACGTTTGATCTTCAAAAGGAAACACATCCCCATTATAAACCCCATTGTAAACACAGACACACACACACACACACAGACTCTCAAGCTGAAAACAATATCAAATCTGCTATCAAGCTGGTGAAGAATGTGTGACAGGGGTGTATAATGTGCCATTTCCACATCTCAGTGTTCAGTGGTTGAACTGTGCCTTCATTTTAATCTTAACTACACGCCTGTTAAATTTCATGACGATGTACCATGCATTGTCACGTTAGGAAGTCTGTCCATTGACATATAGATATAACCACCTTTGTGGTAGTTCCCGCTACAGTAGGTATCTCTAAGATCTCATTTTGCCATGATGACAAACACATACACACTGCTGGTATGGTAAAAACAATACCAGCAGCATTGTCACAGCTAGTAACGACTCTTTTCACAGTGTGATACACCTCAGTAATGCGCCTGGGCTGAAACCTATTTTCAAATCATTTCTTTTTTCAAAGACCCCTTCTGCTCTTCATCTTATCTACCACTTCCTTTTCCTCACGCTGTTCTATTTTTCCTTCCCTGCATGATTCAGATGTATGCTGCCACTCAGCTGTCCCTTTTCTCTATTTTAAATAGTTCTGCTGTGTTTCCATATATGCACTCAAAATTCATCCATGATGCATAACCAGGCTTCCAGATGTACAAGTCTCCTTCTTTGTCCCTCTAAAATTTCTTTTGCTTTCATGTCATTTTAACTTCTTTTCTCATGGGGGAGCTCTGATCTCTTATTCCAAGTCATGTTAGAATACAGCTGCTATATTTGTAGCTTATGGCCTGGCACACTCACACTCACTCACGTATATTACATTTGACCCTTGAAGGAAAATCTTAATTGCAGGAGAGAGATCTTTTGACCGTCTGTCTTTGTTTTTTTGACAGTACCAGCAGTGTGTGGCAGATAGAGCGGCCCCGTTATCGCGCTCAGCTAAAATATGAAATTGAAGGATTATAGTAAGTCCTAGTAGAGTGGTTGTCCTCTCCTCTTCTGTTTTGTGGATTTCAGCATTTCTCTGACCTTTGTCTAAGTCAAAGGGCAATTTGTCTTTTAGCAAATTGTTGGTATGGTGAATTTTATGTGGACAAACATTTTACACCTATATTCCTACACCACCTTGTATTCACTTTTACTGCAAATTTCCCTCTAAAGATTGCAGCTCAAACCTTTACCCTCCATTTTCAAGACCTCCTGAAAGACTGAACCTTCAGTTAAAAACTGAGTCAGCCAGAACTCTGACAAAAATGCTCCGTTAGTGTTGTAATATTGTCAGAGTCATGCTGTTTGGTTTGCTTGTTGCCATTTGGGTGGTGAGATGAACAGGCGGATCGGCTTGAAAGCACAGGAGGGGGGAGAGACGGAGCATTTGCAATGAAAGAGGAGAATGAGGAAAGACAGACTGTGTGGAGGAAGGCAGGTCTCCCAACCATAGCCCTCTGTGCTGGACAGTAGCTGGAAGAACAGGCGGATACAAGAGTAAGCAGCAGTGAAGGGATGCACTCGATAGGGTACATGTATGAACACAGATTTTTAAACAGTCATTTGATATAGTATCTGATATGCAGCTAGAAATTCTGGAAAACTGACTCATTGTGTGTAAGAAAGAGCCACCAATTTAATATATATGTTATTTGAAAAAAAGAACAGAAGCATTGCTGCAGTTTTAAGCTTTCAGGCAAGCTAGTTGAAGGGTCCTGACAGCTTACTGATACTGACTGTGAAAAAGGCAAATGTGAAACTGCAAAATTAGAAACTTAGTAGTTTATTATGGTGAGTGGAATTTGTTTCAGTTAAAGGTCTAGAATTGCATACACACTGGGCCTTCTGCATCTATGAAGTGTTTCACACTGCACTCAGGAGTTGTTACCATAAAGTCGTGTAAATGCCACTGACACATTTTTGTTGCTGAGGTCACAAAATCATCAAATGGCAATGGGAAAAGTCAAGTCATATATACGGTGTTTTATTTTGAATGCAGAAAATAAATACCAGATCACATGCCTGCATTCCTGCTTGTAAGGTAGAGTATTAATCAATACTCAAAGCTAACAATAAAAAAAAGAAAAAAAGAAATAACATGTATATCTTAGGACCATTTGTAGCATACCGTGCATTTTTTTATGTGGCATTTTAAGAAGCACACACCAGAAACATTTTGGTAATCCCTTAAATTTTTTCCCCAGCCACCTTCATTGGAAGATAGCTGTTTTTATGCTTTAATAAAAGTATTGTCCTCTTTAACTACTCTAATCATAAACCCAGTCTTACAAAGTTAAATTCTTCTGTAATACTTAAGTGTCTTGAAAACTCAATTGAAGAATTTTTTTCTGAATTCCCTTTCCGTTACCTGGCAATAATTTTTGCGTGTTACAATATACTGGTAGTTAAGAGAAAAACTCAGGACAGATGATGTGACACTTTACACCGTGCACTTAGTGGTCATTATTCCTTTTAAAAGGTCAATCCGTGACAGTAACCAGCTGCTGGTTGTGAGCACAGCTGTAGCATGTTCTGCCTGTGATGATGAAACTGTGGGCAGATATTGCTGTTGTTTGGACTGTGGCTGCTGTGGATAAATCTTGTGCTATGGATATTAACAGCTGTTCCTACTTCTTACCAACATTTTACCAGTACACCACAGGAGTTCAAGAATACAATATCTCCAGAACTAATGTGTCACTAATGTGTCACTGTCATAACTGTAACAAACAAAGTATAGCCATGGTTACAGCCACAGTCATAGAAACAGCTATGTCATCGCATGGCTGTAGTTATAATGAGAGCTGCAGTCTGTGCTAGCAGTAGTCAGTGAGAGAGCTCCTCCAGCTGTTTTCTAAATGTAATGGGACAGGGTAGTGCCTGACAGCCACAGCTAAGGGTGCACTGACTCACTGTAGTCACATCCACTGGCAGCCTAATACATAATGCATGATACTGTATCAGAATACAGCTCAGCCTTCTCTGTTGGTCAGGGGAAATGCAAGAGTTATTACAAGGTAACTCAAAAATAATCCAGAAAAAAAATACTCAATTTTTAAGTGTGAAGTATTCAGACAGAGGTGTAGAAACCATACTAAGCAGTATAATTTACACATAAAAAGTAATCAAAAACTAACATGAGAAATTTTTTAAAAATCAATAAAAGAAATCTGTCTATTTCTTGGTACTTTTTAGTCAGTATATGTAGATATAAACAGGTGACTTCCTGATGGAAGTTGTTTCTTTCAGTGTGACGATGCAAGCATCCATAGTGCTACAGTCACACTAGGGAAAACAGTTGTTGGAGTTCATGGCACGACCAAAACTATTTCGACTGTGTGCAATGGACTTGCAATCTCGTTACCTTTTAAATGGTTGCTTTGAAAACAGGGACCGAGTCTGCAACCACTCACAGTCAGTTGCCATCTTCAAAGCGACTTTGGTGCATCAAGATGATGATAAAATGGCAGTAAGACAGAGGCAGGCAATCTGTTTGTGATAATACGGCAATTAGTTGTGATAAATAAGTGAAATTCTCAAATCTGTTTCTGTCTACTGCACATCTGTCACCATCTACATACACAAAAATTCACATTAAACAGAAATTTCCACTATTTAACTATTTACATTCAGAGTCCACCTCACAGATTTGAAACAGAAATTCAGAAATTCCTCCACAAATAGTGACGTAGTTGCTGTTGGATAGCAATTTAACTGCAGAATGCAACCAGTTGGCAACCAGTTGAGTCGAGTGTCCTATTGCAAAGAGACACACCACAGATGAGTTGCATTCCTCAGCACATACTGACTCAATATGTCTGCATTTGTAAATTAGACTGCAATTATTTGCAAACCTTCACCAATATGTTGGAGTGTGAGTGCAGTCAGTCCAAGTTGGAATGCGATTGTTTAGAGATAGATTGCCCCTCAACAGGCGACCTTGACAATCACCTTGTGATTGAAAATGGATTGCCCGAAGTTGAGAGTGTTGCATGCTCAACCAGACAAGATAGTTGCCGCAACTACTTGCAATTTATTGAGGAATGCAAAATGTTCAATGCAATCACTGATTTTTCCTAGTCACAAGGAGACTACCATCCTAAATTTACTGAGCCATAGCATACAGGAGGTCACTGAACAGTTTGACAGGTATGAGAAGAATGTGCTTATGCTAAGGCCTTCACAATCACCAGGTTTTAAGCAGATGAACACCTAAGGGAGGTTTTGGACCATCATGTTAGACAGTCCTCACCGCAACCATCAGTAAGGGGAATATCTTTTGGAACAATGGTATGGCATCCCTCCAGTCGATTTCAGAGACTTGTAGAAAAAATGTAAAGTGGCACTGAGGCTGTTCTGGCAGCATATGGTGGTCCAGCATCTTACTGTGGGTTTTGCTTTAATTTTCACCTGTCTGTAAATTTGTTATCAGCAAAAATTGTTGAGTTAAATCTGCTCAGCTGATATATATCAGGCTCTGAGAGAGATCTAGATTGACCAGGAAGAATGAAACTATAGAAGTGTGTATGTTTTTTTTGTTTGTTTGTTTTTTTACATTTACACTATAATGAAGGGTTTGTTTGAATGTTGAACACAACATTCAGGACACAGACTGGATTCTTCCTCTCTTTCTTATTCACCCCCTGCATTATTGATAAAGCCTAGAGTGAATTCACAGGGCTTTCCCCATTCAGAAGGCTGACCTTTCTCACAGCTGAGTCTTGAGGTAATGCACTGGTATCTGGTAGTAGCATGGAGGGCAATTTCATGCTGTCCGTCTTCTAAACCATATCCCAGGCACAAAGTACTGCTTCTTTTTTAGCTTCAATAATGTTATACTGTTTTATTTTTATTTTATTTTGTTTTTGTTTCTCTTTGTTTCTCACCCTCTACAGTGTATGTGTAACATATGCTAATGACAGTTTCACTACCAGACAGATTTATTTTCTTTTTTGTGATGTAAAAGAGAATATTAAGTGTAATACAGACTATATTTAGTTTATTTCAAATATGAGCCATCACAGACTCCATGTCAGTTTGCTGTTGAATAATGAATGAACAGTGGTCTAGTCATACTCAGTTTCTGATCTTCTTTTCTTTTCTCCAGAGATTCCAGGCCATAGAAACAAATAAAAGTAATTGTTGCCTGCAGTTGATAGATAGACCATGCATTTTAAACTGTGTCTGCAAATATCTGGATTTTATCACTTATTACATTTATTAGAAGACAATGCCATTCAGATTAATACAAGTTGGTTAATTTTCCTGTACTGGTGTTTGTTAGCCTTGGACACTGCATTGTATGACTTGTATGACCTATGTTTTTTCTTTTTTTTAATTCAAAGGTGGCTGATGCATGCACACCATATAACCCTAACCTATCACCCACCCTGTTTTTCTTTTCATTTTATCATTTCTTTTTCAATAGAGTGCTAAGAGTCATCTTCTGTCCCACTTCTGATAGGAATTTGAGGCTTTAAGAGTAGAATTGTCTTACACAAAACCTGCCTAAATGTGTAATATTAAAAAAAACAAATGCAAGCTTGAAAATCCATCACAAACAGACTCTGTCTTGGAGGGTCTGGGATGTTTGCTGCTGGAAATTAAATGTCAATTCCAACCAGTAAGTCCATTTGTAAGAGTCTCGGTGCAGCAGGGACACCCCTGTTCATACCCTGCACATCAGCACACCAACACATTTACCGTCATATCAGTTTCAAAGTATTTATGTCCTGTCTTGCTCACTTTTCTGCAAAATCCCCTCTTATATGTCATTCTCACAAACAAAGAGGCAACAACAGTGTGTCCAACTTTTATTCCCCCCACCCATTTTTTCTGTCTGTTGGCACTGTGGAAATTTACTGGCAATTGTAATATACAGAAGAGGTCTACTACTCCATTACTGCCATAACTGAAATCATAGTAAATTAGGCTCCTTAGCTATTATATGTTATTGCTGCGATGTACACCAATCAGCCTGACCGTCAAAGTAAAAAAGAGGGACTGCCATTAGGTGGTAACATTGGCATGAAGACCATGTACACCTGGTATGTGGTCTTCAAAAATGTTTAGGTAGGTGGTATTTGTCAGAGTCATATCCCCATGAATGCCAGGACCCAAGGTTTCCCAGCAGAATATAGTCAGAAGCATCAAACTTCCTCTGTTGGCTTGCCTTGATCCCATTGTGCATCCTGCTGCCATTTCTTCCCCTGGTAAATGATGCGCATGAAACGTGATTCATCAGACCACACTCTCTATGCAGTCAACATGGGCACTCTGACCAGTTTGCAGCTATGCAGCCACTGCACAGCAAGCTGCACTTTGTGTTCTGACATCTTTCTGTCATAGCGAACATTAAAGTTTTCCGTAATTTGTACTGAACACTAGTTTTTCCGCAACATCTGAGCAGCTCTATAAAAGCATACGTTTTAGCAGTTTGCTGGTCTGGAGCATTCGAGTGTCTGTTAATGTAATGCCACAGTCTACCCAGGAGTAGACATCCCAGCAAATTCACTCCAAGGTCAGACCATGCAATGCTCAGAAAACTGCAAAACACCCAAGAGCTTAAACCCAAGAACCCTGACTCTACAGGCCTCAGTTAGCATGTTAAATGTTATAGTTCATGACAGTACAATTAGAAAAAGACTGAACAAGTATGGCTTGTTTAGAAGGGCTGCCAGGAGAAAGCCTCTTCTTTCTAAAAAGAACATGGCAGCACGGCTTAGGTTTGCAAAGTTGCATCTCAACAGCCCACAGTACTCCTGGAGTAATGTCCAGACAAAACCAAAGTGGAGGTGTTTGGCCATAATGCATAGCACCAAATCAAACACAGCATATCAGCACAAACACCTCATACCAACTGTCAGCACGGTGGTGAAGGGTTGATGATTTGGGCTTGGTGATGATTTGGGCCACAGGACCTGGGCACTTTGCAGTCGTTTTGTCAACCACGAACTCCTCTGCAACAGAATGGCTGAAAAAGAAAACAATCAAAGTGTTGCAATGGTCCAGTCAAATTTCAGACCTCAACCTGTTTAAAATGCTTGCAATAAGAGATTTGTGCATAAACAAATGCCTACAAACCTCAATGGACTAAAGTAATGCTGTAAATAAGATTGTGCCAAAATTCCTCCACTGATAAAGTTATACAGAAAATGATTACTTCCTAATTTATTTACTGCTAAAGGTTGTTCTACAAGTCATTAAATCATGGGGTGTACTTAGTTTTTCACAGGACTGCATAGATTCCTATGAAAATTTTCTTTTTCATATGAATGTATATCCCTCTTCATGCATCATCTTGTTTTCATTATTAATAATTGGATTGAATCAGTGATTATGGTTTATTCTATCCCCTTTGCTGTACATGTCTGCTCATCAAATGAAAAATATGTCAATTTTACTTTTTATTTCCCAATTTTACAAAGCAAATCAG
Source organism: Heterochromis multidens (assembly GCA_015108495.1). NCBI lineage: Eukaryota > Metazoa > Chordata > Actinopteri > Cichliformes > Cichlidae > Heterochromis > Heterochromis multidens. Next base: position 13,099 of record VUQS01013048.1, read on the forward strand.
TTATTTTTAATAATATTTAAAAAATTGTAATAATCAGTCAGCACATACTTTCAAGGCATTAAGCACTACTTCAGCTACCTTGACTCAACTGTACATGCTACAGTAAAGTAAATAGCATCTCTGTTTCTGTGGATTTGTATAGTCTGAGCTCTTGCAGTCAGAGAGATCAGATAACCCACTGTTCCATGTTAGCCAGTGTGATCCTTGTGTCAGTTTGCGGGCTGTGTTGCTGGTAATATCCAATAAGCAGGCAAATATAAACAAGATTTACCATGTTGATAGGAGGAGGGCAGTTTTTACACATTACAGCACAGGATTATATTGCTTAGCCAAGAGAATACAAGGGATATTCAGAGGTTTTTCAACATTGCCTGGAATATGGCTGCCAGCAGTGACTTCAAATGATAACAGAGATCCTTGTTTCTTTAAATCTGCTGCTTTCAGCATGGTGATATTTTGCACATGGTGAGATGAATAGGGTTCATGACTAGCACAGGGGACCAGTGTTATAATGTCGTTTTCCCACTTAGCAGAATTAATTTCCCTTGTCACAAGCTGAAAGAAAGCTTAATTTTATAAACAACAAACACACAGATACACATCATATTAACAAAAATTCACCTCATGGGAGAACATGTGTGTATACTCCTCGGTTGCTGTTGAGCCAGCTGGTGTGATTCTGCTGTGTTTTTGTCTTTCAAATCACGTCAAGGAAAGACGACCACATATGTGCACAGTTCTGCAGCAGTGGGTCAAGCTAATTTATCGTGTGCGCACTTTGTTTTAATTTTCCTCAGTAAACATCAGCAGATGACCCCTAATCTGTCTTTCTTCTGCAGTAGCAGATGCAGGGTTATACATGTGGAGAGAGAATTTTCTGCAAGAGGGCCTGTGAAATGACTATGAGTCACATGCTAATTACAAGAAGCTAATTTGTGCTTTGAGGGAGGTGAGAACAAATCTCAGTATATACAGATCTCCAAAACATCCTAAACAAAAACATCTAATCATCCAATCACATGGCAATAACTCAATGCATATAGTCTTGCAAAGTCTCTTTTTCAAGAGAGACTTGGCCAATCTCTGAACACACAACAAATCAAACCTTTAGGCAGATGGGATACAGAAGCAGAAGACCACACTAGATGCCACTCCTGTCAGCTAAGAACATTAAACTAAGGCTACAATTCACGTGAGTCACCAAAATTGGACAATAGAAGACTGAAAAAATTGCCTGGTCTAGTGAGTCTCAATTTCTGCTGCAACATTCAGATGGTAAGATCAAAATTTGGCATAAATAACATGAAAGGATTGATCCATTCTGTCTGGATGGTGGCTGGTGGTGGTCAGTGTTGGGGTCATTACTAAAAAAAAATAGTATTACACATTACTCGTTACCTTTCTTAAAAGTAATGCAGTACATTACTTAATTACTCGCTGGAGAAAGTAATTTGTTACACTACTCCTTAGAATACTTTCGTGTTACTCCATAAAATGACCTGAAACGCATTGTCACACAATTACCAGTTAACAAAATAAACCTTAGGCTACAGTTCCTACAGATCCTAATGAGAACACACATACGATCTGTATGAACACAAAACCAACAACACAATGCAAAGTTGAAATCCAGCCCAAAGATACTTCAACAACATTGCCACAGTGATTCTGCTGAAGAAACATACGCAGGTAGAAATGTAGGCTACAATGCTGCAAGCCTGACTACTCATCACTGCCTTTGTTGCATATTGAAGTTCAGGCTCTGGCTGCTGGGCTGGGGTAGGCATACACTCAACTTTAACATCACTCTGGGTTCTTTGCTTTCAGTCCAATTCAATTCAATTTTATTTATAGTGCACCAAATCACAACAACAGTTGCCTCAAGGTGCTTTATATTGTAAGGTAAAGACCCTACAATAATACAGAGAAAACTCCAACAATCAGACGGCCCCCTATGAGCAAGTCCCAGAAAGCTGAATCTGTTCATCTGGACGTAGCGTTTTCAGTGGGAGAAATGTTTCATCACTATCCAAGTGACTTCATCAGTCTCAGCTGACTGCAGGTTTCTCCAACCTTATAAACAGTACATATATTTATATACATATGTTTATACAGTACACAGTGTAAACAGCATAATGACCTAAACTAGCACCACTGAGTAACAATGGGCCGTGAGGTCAGTTTCATGATCATTAATATGCAAATTGTCATGACCATTGATCAATGGCCATGAGTACCATTCACAGAGATTGGGGATGGCTGCAATCACAGCATTGTAAGATGGTGACAGATGTACCCTTAGGCCCCCTCCTCAGTTCAGAGATGGTTTTTCCCTTTTCATGTAAATGGCCTCCTTGACTCCCCGTTCAAACCAGCGTTCCTCCCTGTCCAGGATGTGTACGTCCTCATCACTGAAGGAGTGGCCACTGGCCTGTAGGTGTGAATAGACTGCGGAGTCCTGGCCTGACGAGGTAGCTCTTCTGTG
>VUQS01013071.1:3530-15436 GCA_015108495.1 Heterochromis multidens
AAAAGGTCTCTCCACCTTTTGGTTTTAGAACTGACGAAGCCTTTTGGATGAAAGGTGAAACGTCTTCAAACAACTTAAAGAAGTCCAGCTGCCTTCTTTCAAACCCTTAGACAATCCAGAAATTACCATGTTTGGACAAGAACAAGGACTGTCAAGTTATCATTTAATGTTTAGCTGGATTGGTTAGCAAGGTGTATGCATATATTGTGAGCTCATTGCACTAAGGCCTGCTAATAAGTGTTCATATTTAAATAAAATACTAAAAACTTGCAAAACTTGAGCACAGAATTCTTGGACAGACTGTTAGCACATTAATTGCACAGCAAGTCACTTTTTTTTTTTTTTTTTTTTTGCCAGATGCCTACATGCATTAATAATGTTCCAAAAGGCACCAACACAAAAAAGATGGTTGAGGAGTCTGGTTCATGGATTAAAGTTAGCTTAGGTGAAACCTAGCAGACAGTTAGCTGCTACAGTCACGTGTGTGAGTAATTGTAAGCACCATTTAACCCTCAATTTCTTCTCTAAAGTTGGGCATTTTAACATGGGAGTCTATGAGGAATCACTCACTTTTGGAAGCAGCCTCAAGTGGCCAATTGAGGAACTGCAGTTTTTGACACTTCTTCACTTCAATATCACTCCCAAATTCACTACACAGTCAGTACACCTTTATTTTGGACACATAGTGAGATCAGTAAATTGAAGTATTGAAGTTATTCTTAGTAATTATTTTTTTTGTGTTTCGACTGAGAGATAATTCTTTTGCCCAGAAAATGTGAAGTATTGTGTACATATCGGCGTTGCTGTCTCTGTTCTCCTGATGAAACTGGGAACTGAAAAGTGGATATATGTTTACAATAGTCAAATAACATATTTGAGTAGGCCTATATTAATGTTGGACACATATGGTGTGTCCAAAATGCTGGACACATGCTGCTTTTACCAATGTTGGGAAATGTTTTATTTTTCTCTGATGACTATCAATCATGTTTTCTTGTGAAAGCTACAAGTCTAATTGTGTGACTAGAAAGCCTGCAGGAAAGAGGGGATCGATTTTAAAGGGTGGAGTGCTTTATCTATATTTAACCATCACTCTGTTTCATTCACTTGTCAGACCTGTGAAGGTCTCAGCATGAACCAGAGGTTTCATCACATCATTTAACCTCTGTTCAAATGTGTAGATGGATCTGTGCTCATGTGTCTCTAAGTCTCCTGTATTTGCACACTTGAGAGAGTATATATGTGAGAAACCCTCTTGTATCCTCTCAGACCTGCCCACAGTACAACAATTCCTCAGTCACCATAGCAAGTGTCTTTAAAACAAGGAAAGACCTTGGTTGTCATGGTAACTGCAATGCTTCACAAAGCACAGAAAGATGGAAGTCCTCTACTCTTGTTTTCACACTTGGTTGTATCTCCACTGCTGTCGTTCCCATGATTCTACAGTCAAAGAGGAGTCTTACATATCTTGATGTAAACACTAAATTATATTGATTTATCACTTTCATGAAAATAAATTGGCATGAAAAAAAAAGACCAAACGATTGGGAGGAATTTGGGGTACAGTGTCTGGCCCATTTATGGATATTGACAAGGAGCTAGGAATTGAACACTACCATCAGTGCAAGACCAGTTTTACTCACTGCTTGAGCCGCAATTTGAATTTCTTTATTACATCTTTAATGTGTTCCCTGTTTCTACAGTCAAGACATAATGCAGGAAGAAGGGTGAGCAGGCAGGGGACTGGTGTTGGTGTGGGGGAAGGGAGAGGGGTTAAGTGGTTACTAATCAGAAACACACACCCGCACACACAGTCATGTTTCCTTCACTTCAGAGGTCATTATACAGACTTAGAGGCAGGTGACAAAGACAAATCAAGATAATGTATCTTTGTTAAGTGTTAGTGAAGCCTCCATGCACCTTCATGCTCCTTTCCAGTGATTTTCTAAGTCTCAGAGAAACTCCGCTGGAGGGATGGAGCACCATTCTTCCAAAAGATATTTCCTCATTTGGAGTTTTGATGACTGTAGTGAAGAGAGGTGTCCAATATGTTTGACAAAAAATCTCTTATAGGGGTTTAACTGGGTTGAAACCTGGTGATTACACATTTTTCAAACATATTCAGTGACTTTGTTGCTTATGTAGGGGGGCATTATCATTATCATCCTGGATGAGACCACTCCCAGCAGCACAGAAATGGTTTATCACAGCAAAGTGATCCCTCAGAGCAACTTTGTACTCAATTGCAGTGACCCTCTAAGTGGACCAAAACCATGCCAGCACAATTATACAATCATGTGAAAAAGAGAGTGCACTCTCTTTCAGTTCTAAGGTTTTATGTATCAGGACATTTAAAAAAAGATAATAATCTGGTCCTTAAATACACAACAACATATAACTTTTAACGCTGTGTCATTATTTATTTAACAAAAATTAAGCAAAAATATTAAAGTAGTGTGTGAAAAATTATACCCCATCAATCAATAGCTTGTAGAACCATCTTTAGCAGCAATAAGCTAAGCCGTTGTGGAGGGATTTTGGCTCAATCTGCAACACCTTGATTCTTTTCTTTTTCAGCCATTCTGTTGTAGATGTGCTGCTGTGCTGCTGTGCTTTGACTCTAGATTACTTTGGTATACAGAGGAGTTCATGGTTGACTCAATGACTGCAAAGTGCCCAGGTCCTGTTGCTGCAAAACAAGCTCAAATCATCACCCCTCCACCACCATGCTTGACAGTTGGTATGAGGTATTTGTGCTGATATGCTGTGTTTGGTTTTCACCAAACGTGGTGCTGTGCATTATGGCCAGACATCTTCACTTTTGTCTGGACATTGATCCAGAAGTCTTAGATAAGAGATAAGAGGTTCTCTCCTTGTAACTCTTCCAAACAAGTCATACTTGTTCAATCTTTTTGTCATGAACTTTTACATATAACATGCTAACTGAGGCCTGTAGAATCTGAGATGTAACTCTTGGGTTTTTTGCAGTTCCTCTGAGTATTGCAAGGTCTGACCTTGGGGTGAATTTGCTGGGATGTCCACTCCTGGGAAGACTGGCAACTGTCTTAGATATTTCATTGTAGAATGATGGACTACAAATTGTTTAGAAATGGCTCCAGACCAGCAAACTGCCAAAAACTTCTGCTTTTATAGAGGTGCTCACACTTGCTGATTTCACTTAATCGAATAGATTTGATCAACAGGTTCTGGCTGCTAATTACCCTCTAAATTCCCATGGAAGCAGTATGGGTTTACTGCTTCTGCATTTTGGTTTAATTTTTGTTAAATAAATAACACAGTGTTATGTATATATATGTCACGTATTGTCACCTGAGGTTGTATTTAATTAATTTGAAGACCTGTTAAAGACCAGGGGATTTTTTTATTGTGTCCTGATAGCTAAAACCTTTGAAGTTTCACATGGCTGTATTAGAGTATACAGTACATTCAATTCATAGTACAGTTTCACACCCATGATTCTCCGTAACATTTAAAAGATACCTGAGTTGATGACATTTTTCTCCCTCAAAGTGGACGTGCTGTATGTCATTTTGGAAATAAACTCTTCAAAGTTGAAATTAAACAGTGTGTCAGTGTGTCGCCAGCCCCCTCTGGGAAGAAGCATCGGGTATTTCCAAGAGACTTGACTGAAGTGGAAAGAAGAGCTTTGGAGAGTCGGTCTGTTTACGGAGGGAACATTACCCCTCTCTGCCTTTCATTTCCTCCGCTATGAAGCTATCATGTGTTTTTTCTTCCTTCTCCACTTTGTAAAGGAAAATTTAATCATAAGGGTCAGGAGAGCATGTCTGCTACCAAATACGTTAAAAATAACATATGAACGTTCAAAATCACTTGTATTGGTTTGTAATTGATTCATATAGTAAATTATTATCTTTTGTGTCTCAGTCATGCTGTTCATCAGTCCTAATACGCTTTTTTTTTTTTTCAATAAGCGTGTGCCAAATCACTGCAGAGCTCATTTTCCCCATGATTGCATATCTAAACAGGATGTATGGGGATATCAGCATCTGCAAGGATATGGGAATTATTTTCGCTCTAGAGATGGCTATTTCCCTCCAGAGACATGAGCAGCATCAGCAGAAAGATTAACATGCTTTTCAAGACTTGTTGCTGAACATTTTTCTCCAGTTGAACACAGTGCTAAAACAAAATTGTCAGGTTATGATAAAGGTATTTTGGTAGCTGGTCTGGACAAATAAAAAAAAGTTTCATACCAACATGGATAGGAACTTAGTGTTTTATAGAGCACGTTAAATCTTTTCCAAAGCTTTGGATCTCTTATTTTTTGTTTCTTTCTGTGGAAAAGAGAGAGAACAGAAAATAAAACAGAGATCAGAAAGGGCATTTTAGAAGGAAATGCAAGACCAGTACTATCAGGTTACAAATCCCCTAAGTGTTGCATTCTGCATGATTTATTTATTTTTACATAATAGATTAGTAGTAGTTGTATTAATAGTATTATTATTATCATGGCAATTGTATAATTTAAAAAAAAAGTGTTGGTACTTTCTTTATACTTTCTGTATAATAATTCTTGAACTTTGAGTCTTTCATGCATTGCTGCTTTGTTGTGTATTGGTTCATCAAGTGTGTGGCTTGTGCATTAGCCAATCAGTGATCAGCATAACAACCTTCATGTCCTAGGTGGGTGGGGGCAAGAATGTGTACAATGTAGACAATAAAAGGAAAAAAAAGTGCTAGTTATGTAAAGTGTGGTGAGTTACTGTTAAACCTTGTCTGGCTTTGTAAACCTGTAAAGTGTGAGTGTAAGTGTCCACCAGTGGACTGTCTCTAATGCTCTACCTTAGCTATTAATTAGCTAGGGTGAGCATAGAGGCAGGTGCCTGGGCATTAAATTCTGTAAGTGTTTCTAATGAGTGCAGTTAAAGTCCTTTTACAAACAAGTGTCTCAATTTTGAAATGAGCATTTTCAAGAAACTTTCTTCCCCCAAGGTCAATGGGACATATAGAGTCACCAATCAAATCTGATAAAAAAAAGCTTTCACCATGTTTGCTATTGCATAATTCAGCCAGTTTGCTGCACACTGATGCTTACAGAACCTGGGACAGATTCTTCAGGGCACAGTGCACTGCTGTAGGGTTTCCACAGAAATGTGAGTACTTACTGAGTGTGATTACACAGTTAGAGTGTCTTACAAACAGTTTTGGGGGTAATACCTTACAGATTAACTTGCTTAATTCGCAAATGTTTTTCTGTTGTGAAAAGTTGCTTAATGTAACATGGTGGTTTTAAAATTTAAAAACACAGAATAATGTTTTATGACAGAAAATGTATGTTTTTTTATATATATATATTATTCTGTAATAAAAATGTGTCAATTTCCTTACATACTGTTAACTGATAATTGAGAGGCTGCGCTATAACTTTTGTTATGCTACGACTTTTTTCCTACATGACGTAAAGCCTCAACCGTCTGCACTGATTTGACCGTAAAGTGTTCCTTTATCTGTCAAAGGATTGCAGATCCCACAGATGTCTGTTATTAACCTGAAATGATCAAATGTCGGCCTTGGACAGACTCTGGCTCTGTGTGGGACTGTTTTTTTAAATGCGATTTTTAAACTAAATTTAAACCATATTCTTGTGTGTCAGAGTGTAGATAGCTCATTACTGAGCAGAAAGTGCACATCGCAACTGTAGCTGATGAGAAGCACAGTTGTAGTGGGTGTTCCCTTGCCCCCAGCAGCAACAAAGGGGAAACAGGAATGTATTCAAAATCCTAATTGGACAAGCCACACAAAGCAGAGATTTATGATTCACCACCTTTTTTTTTTAATTCTGTGTTTTGTTTCCCTAGAGAGGAGAATCGGTTTGGCAATGGTGGTCAGCAAAACTATTGTTAAAATATCATGCTGTACTTTTAAATTTCAGACTGTACTCTGCTCCACATCTCCACTGTGCTACCTACGGCATGGAAATTGCTGTGTGCTGTGTGGGGAGATGTCAGATTTATTCCAGAGGTTTATTTCACTGCCTCTGCGGTTAGCTTCAGTGAGCTTTGTGTAGCAGCACAAGAAACAGTTCTCCATCTGCTGCAGGGTCTGGTTAGAGTGACAGAAACTTGGTCCCAGTGTGCGCAGTGTTCTCCGTGCCAATTTTCTACAGTGTATTTGCGGTGTTTATTTATGATCATATACTGCGATTTCCTGTGGGGGCCACACCTGCTTTGCTCTTGGTTCCCCCCATGCACCCAACTGAAAACATCCTGGAAACACAGCTTTTTGAAAGTGTACTTTACATTGCTAGTCCATAGCTCGATTTGCCCCCCTTTCTAATACTACACACTAATCTAAGACACGACAAGTGTACGGACTCAACCCACAGCAAGTTGCAGTCACACATCTTCTTGGCCGCCACTGACACTGTCACATCCACCCAGAAGCAGAAGACCCTGCTGTTAGTGTGATCCATGTGGGTGTACCAACAGTTCCTCAAACTCACAACCCGACCAACTTTCACAGCATTGCAGTGTAACAGCATAAGGAGAAGGCACACAAGTTCAGCAGCCATCTCCCCTCCTTCTGGGGTGTTTTCTGACCAGTTCTGCTTAAGCTTCACTTATCAGTATTTTACCATAAGTAAGAAGTTAGTGATTTGAAGAATCATCATTCCTGATTCCACTCAGCTTTACTGTGCATTTTAGCATATTTAAGTTCATAGTTTCAGCCTTGTTGGTGTTTAGTTAAACTGCTATTAGATCAGTGGTTGTTAAACTGTGGGACAGACCCTACTGGTGGGGCATATCGCCACTGTAGGTGGGGTGTGGATGACCAGGAGAAAATATGGAGTGGGACTAACTTGAATGAATATGATTTTTATAGGGGAAAAAGGTAAAACAGAGTTCCCTGATCTTTCCTCATCTTAGATCTTTTTTTGATTGTGAATGACAGATTTTTTAAAAATTACAGGGTGTGGGTGATGAATTTATTTGGCTTCCGAAGTGGGGCATGCCAGCAAAAGTTTGAACCACTGCATTAGATCATTATTATTATCAGTTTGTGGTTCAACAGCAACACCAAATCAACACTGAATAGTAACATTTGTTTGCATTACTATGGATATGAGTCTGATTAATGCACTGTCCCAGGTCACAGTTGAGAATTACCTTCTTTCACTAAATCTAAATATGCCTCAGACTGCAGGGGTGGCAAAACCTTAAATTGCCCTTTTCTCCAGCTGGTCAGGATGAGAAGGAACCCTGTGGCTCCTTTCCTGGGTTATTATGAGATTTCCGACTGTAGTAATTATCTGCCAGATCGCTGGGCCACTCCCTTCTGCTTCATCCAAACTAAAGATGGCCATTATTGTTTCTGTGTTCTGTCCTTGAGCCCACAGTCTATCTGAAGTAACAGGGTGTGTTAAGGTTCCTTTTTTAATACTGTCAGAAATGGGTAACTTAGCTTTGATCTTCTTGGCTACTATACTGCATGTGAAAGAAAAAAAAAAAGTGTAAAAAAAACTTATCGTTATAGACATTTATAATCTAGAACTTGTGGGGAAAATAAAAGCAGGTATAGAAAAATGTTTTATAACTGCTGAAATGAAGAGCCCTGTTGTATATCTAGTAGTAGATCTTCGTAGTAAGGGTGAGATGATAAAACTTCTTTTCCTACAGTAAATTGACCAAAAACCCACAGTAAAGTCTACATTGGGCTAAATATTCAAAACAAAAGTCAATCTACCTCTGTAAAAATATTACAACATACTTTTAATTTAAAGAGCATCTTAGTTAAAACAGTCCCTGAAAATTCTTTTTTTATGACCCCATGCCCATGACGTATGTGTGTAGTTTGTGATTGTTCACTGAATTTCTTCAGATTTGGAATGAAGATTAACATGACAGTGGACAGACTGATTAGAATTTGGTGGTCAACAGTTAAAGGCACTGTACCCTCACAAACACAAGTAAAGAATTCATACACTAATTATGGCAACATTTTACACAAGTCTAATAAAATAATAAAAATTAATAAAAAAATATCTAATAACATAAAAAGAAATGATATTTGATATACAAAAAGTCAGTTCTGAAAAGAAATTCATGCAAACTGCAATTTGACTGGTTAGTCAGAGGCGTACAGCAAGGCGGTAACTCCATACTGTATCTCAAATTGCGTACTTGCATTCTTTCACCCACTGTTTTGAGTGCAAAAGTTATTGGCACTATTAAGTATGGCTCCATGAAGTACTCTACAAGTATCAGATGGCATGCAAATGAAAACTAAAAAAAAATCTGTTAAGAAGTTAAGTCTGGAAAGCCTTACACTTCTTGCCCTCAGTTACTGCCATCTTGGCTATACGTAGCAGAATGGGAGAGTACACAAGTCAAGAATTTATGCAACATTTCTTACAAGTCTAAAAAAATAATTAAAATGAATAAAGTAAATGTCTAATAACATAAAAAGAAATTATATTTTGTATCCAGAAAGTCAATTCTGAAAAGCAAACTGCAATTTAAATACAATTTACGTACAGCAAGGTGGTAATTCCATGCTGTGTCTCAAATCGCGAACTTACATGCTTACACCTGCTGTTTGGAGTGCGTAAGTTGTTGGCATAATGAAGTATGGCTCCGTGAAGTGCTCTACAAGTATTAAAGTGTACAGTGTTAAAAAGTTAAGTATGGAACGCCTTACACTTCTTATCCTCAGAGACTGCCATCTTGGCTACGCAGCAGAATGGGAGGGTCCACCAAACAATTTTCAGCCAGTTGAAGGAGGATATGTTATCAGCACCAGCAATGGAGCCAGTTCTAGCTAGCTACCTAACAGCAGCATATATATATAGAAAGAGAGTTTAGCTTTTGTCGCCCTGTTGCTGTGATGTTGGAATTGTTGGGGTTGTTCTCTGTGATATTATAATGGTTTTACCTTACAATAAAAAGTGCCATGGGATAACTTGTGTTGAGAATTAGTCACTTTAGTGGTATTCATCAACTAATTCTACTAATTTGAATTTAGGCTACTGTAGCTAGTTATTTACCATGTAACCCATATTTTGTAGAGATCTAAGAAGCTGGAGATCTACACTTTAGACCAAGAGTGTTAGTCACATGGGCCATGAACCAGAACTGGCTTGCTAAAAGGAAAAATCTGGCCAATCTTTTCAAAGTGTAAAAATTGCAGATGAGGTAGGCATCATTTTTAGACTTTGCACTGTATTTTGATTGCAGTTGAATAAGAATAGATCATGTGGTTGACATAATATGAGCTAGAAGGCTTAATCATCATCAGTTTTACAGCCTTCTCTCTAAGAAAAGACATCACCCAGGGTCTGCAATAAAACACCAAAGTAAGAAGTTCAAGCCAAGGAGCTGTGATAGTCTGAGTTACATCAGTAAGGTTTCTTTGTAATGACAGCAGGCTAACTGGAAAATTGCTGTAACTGGACTTATTCTTCTTAAGACATCTCCTTTGTTTTGTAAATCCATGGTTAATTAAGTTTGAACATACATGTGCACATACTTCTTTACACACACACACACACACACAACACACACACACAGAAAAAACAATGTTATGCAATAGTTTTGCAGGTCAGGCCCACTGTCATCAAATTTGACCGTACATGATAAACCTTTTCTGTAATCTAGCCATACGCAAAAAAGTGAGATGTAAGTAATTTTTAAATTTGGATTTTGTCATTTAAACTGAAGAGAAAAGTGTTAGAAGGGGGCATTTTGCTTTGAGTTGAGAGTGATCTGCTGGTTAGGCTGATGGGTATTTTTCAAGAAAATGATGAAAGTAAAATCTAAAGTAACAGACATAAATGTCTAAGTTTTATACATTAAAGCATCAAGTTATTGAGCTTCCACAACTTTGTCATGAGTTTTTTCACTAATGTCAGCTATCAGCAATGTCTCCCTCCCCTTTGATTACAGATAATACAGGCTTTCATCATTTGATTATTTAATAATTTTAACAAATAAAAGGTACATTTTGTGTTTGAAGACTAATATGTAAATGTGACATTTGATGGTCTGCATCCTGACTTTTAATGATCTGCTTGGAGGCGTCCATACCAATTGCAGTGATAATTATTTGAAACTTTGTGCATTGTTAAGTGCTTTTGTTGAATATTCTGCAGCCATTGAGAACATTTGCATTAATTATGACCAAAAGGAAAAACTGGTGAGCTATATCAGTCTTTTATTATAAGTGCACAGCTGATTATTTTGATCAGAGAAGTTCACATAGATATCACATTTCTACAATTACAGTATTTTCTATTATAGATGACTCTGGGTTCTGTACACACCTAAGACACAGCAGTGCTTAAGGCTATATATTCTGTCAAACATGCTGTAGTTTACAGTATTAACATTATAGCCATGAAGAACATCCTAAGAATGTGATGTTGCTTCCTTTTGTTTGGAGAAAACAACAAATATTCTATGCATATTAGCTTTAACATGTTCCAAAACTGTGGTGCTTTTGGTTCCTTGAGGGAAATATCTGCAGTTCATGTGTCCTGGACAAAAACAGACATCCTGACAGCTAATGTCAACGGAACATAGTAGACTTGATCACAAGATTTGCTTGCAGGACAGACATTGACAACTTTGTAGATCTGTCTGGAACTAACATGAGTGAAGCACAGTAGATCTACATTTATCTAATAGGAGTTCTCTGCTCCTGATGTTCTTTGACCGCTGCTGACAGAATAGTACATGTGGGCTGAAGCACATCACAACATCCCCCTACAGACGAGATACAAACAGGAAACTCTAAATCTTCCTGTTCAAAGTCAAAGCTTTGGATTCCCTGCATGTTAAATAGGATAGCTTGCATGCATCATTTTCAGGATTCTCTGGTTTATTTTATATGTCAGACTGTTAGATGAAAGAATAAAAGGAAAAAGTACAAGAACCTTACCATATTACTGATCCTTTGTGATCTTAGCTAGTCGACATGACTCACCAATGTCCATCATTTTGATCCAAAAGAACTTAAATGTTTCAATAAGAATTCATCTGTTATGGCTCCCATGCCAAGTGTCATTAGCTATTTCTTCCAGCATGAAAAGACAGTGCACTTGGGTTTTCTTTCTTTTGATTGGATAATGATTAGAGAATAACAGAAGAACACATTCCACACTTAAATCAGTCGTCATCAACTGATTGTCCAAAACATTTCAGAGAGGAAAACAATTACATTTTTGTTTCTTTCATCAGGGGGTAGCATGGCTCTTCCCTAGCTGCTGATCTTAGTCAGCATCTTGTTGATGGCCTGTTTGACATGGGTGGTGGAGCTGCGGCGTCTGGCTTTTCCCTGAACAGCTTTGCGGCGTCTCACCTCTCTGCAAAGCTCGTGAAAAGCCTCGGCCACAGCCCCGCCCTCATCGGCACAGGCTGAACATTCGTAGAAGGCACATGCCATTTCAGCTGCCAGTCGCTCTCCTTCCTCTGTGCCGACCTGCCGGACGTGGTCCAGGTCAGACTTGTTGCCCACCAGAACCAGAGGAACGTTCTTCGGTTTCTTCACCTCCTCTAGGAGGCTTCGGAGTGGCGCCACCTCCTCAAAGCTTCCCCGATCCGTGATGTCATACACAAGGACGAAGCCGTCACCCCAACGCATGTGACCCTCCCTCTGCTGGATGTCCTCCTGAGAAATAGACAAGAAATATGGTGCTGAAGCTGATAATTCCAAGTTTTGTAGATTCTTAACTGGATAGCTTGACATTTTAGAAAATGCTCTTTTTGCCTAAAGTTAGATGAGACTGATACTGAGTTTATCTAAAACAGACAATTGGTTTCATAAAAACAAAAATTGGCTGGCCCATCACTGACTAAAAAAAAAAAAAGAAAAAAAAATAAATAAATAAAAAAAAAATCAAAAAAAATTATAAAAAAAAAAAATTTAAA
>VUQS01013076.1:3302-13838 GCA_015108495.1 Heterochromis multidens
TTTGTTTTTTTTTTTTTCTTTTTTTTTTGGTTGTTGTTTGTTGTTTTTTTTTTTTTGGTTGGGACGATTTAAAGTTATCAGGATGGTGGTGTGTGAGATGAGCTTTCATGTTTGTAGTATTCCCAGAGTATTTTACTTACATATGACACTCCTTCCAAATCCCGTGTGTCACATCCATCTCCTTTATCCCGTCCTTGTTAAAAACAACAAAAATAAGTCCACATGTTTGATTTAAATGCAGATGGAACTTTTCTGATTTCTTTCTCCAATTCCTCCATCTTTGTTTTATCATTTTCCTCCCACGGCCGGGCGGCCTGGACACCCAAATTTGTGAATGCAATAACTCGAGAGGGAAGTCACCTAGGATTTCAAATTGATACCATAGGTCCATCTACTAAAAATCTCAGATGAGTTCAAATCTCAGTGAGCTTGACCTCAAGGTCAAGGTCAGAGGTCAAGTTTTCTAAAAAAAATCTTGTGAATGCAATAACTTCAGAAGGAAGTCACCGAGGACTTTCAAATTCATACCATAGGTGTATCTACTACGAGGCTGAGGGGTGGCTATGGCACCCGCCAGTATTTTTTAATCATTTACAAAGGGAGGGCTGTGATTTTTCAAGATGCTATACACTTTATAACACTGTTTCTGGTAGCTGAGAGTGAAACATTGTTCAACATCAGGTAGAACATGCTCGTCAGTGTCACTTTTTATTCAGCCATCTTATCACCTAGGGGAGGGGTGGAACAAATACCATGCTGGCCACACATGTAGCATTTTTACAAGTGCTACCAGTCTGCCATTTAAGCAGCAGTCAGCTAGAGTCAGGTATAGGTACACATTTCTTTCCTGGATATTCTGTATCACAGCAGCCAAAGAGTCTCAGCTGAAATAAATGTATAGGATTTATGATGAAATCCTGATAGCGTGCAGGTTTTGACAATACTTAGCACAGTTATGAGTTCAACCTTCAGTATCACATATGTTTATCTAGCTGTCCGTAGCCTGTTTTCATTTTAAGGGATGTGTTTGAGGTAATACAGAGGCTGTTCTTAGTGTCATGGAAAATAAAATACAGCAGGAAGGTCATGCTGGTGAGGGCTTCACCCACATTTGCAACAGATGCGAGCAGACTGTAACACATATTTAGGAGCACGCCTGGAAACAAAAGTATTATAAAATTCTGGCCAAATAGCCTTAGCTTGTTTTTTCTTAACAAAAAAAAAACTCCATAAGGCAACAGCAGTGAAACTCACTCTGCCGCAGCTTATGACAAAGTTGGAGGCTCTTCTCTCTGACACACAGTGAGCAGCAAAGAGGTGGCACTGCGACCATGACAGTGAACCCAGGTGGAGTGAAAGAAAATGGTTTTCTAGTGTTGACAACAGCAGTGCTTGTTACTGTGATTACATTCAAAAACTATGCAGGTAAAGAGTCAAACAGAAACCTTTATTAAACCACCTGTTCATGTTCAAGAAAAAGGCCATCTTTTTAGCTACTCCCATCCACCACAGGTTTGTTTTACACTCTGATGAAGCTACAGAAGCTCCACATAAACTGAAGTTTAAGTGGCCATTTTAATTTGGGATTTTGTCTTGTATACTTTGCTGCAGGCTCACAGCAGTAATCCCTGTCTGTTGCATTGATACTTGCACTATGCAGGGGTGTGTCTCTAAATAATACAAAAGTCATTCATAAGTACACTGAATTTGATTTCAGATCCTTATTAACATTAAAAAGTCATGACTAAACTAGCAACAATCAATTTAAAATTAATTAAATTATCCTTGGACACTGAGTTAAGAATTAAACTGTCAAAAAAATTTGCTCAATCTGGTTCATCAAAGCTGACTGTGTGGGTGTGGTTTTAATCAGCTACCAAGTAAACCACCCACTGTAATTAGCTTTAAAGAAAGTACATGAAAAACCTATAATATAAGCTTAGAAAACACATGTATAAAATTCTTACATAAGAATAAGAATAACTTTATTGATCCCAAAGGGAAATTCATTACCTATCTATACCTATATTACTATATATTACCTATATTTCTTACCTATCTTGACAAGATAGGTAAGAAAAAAGCATTTAGTGTTGACTATAGGACCGCTTAATAGATTTAAAAAGAAATAAAACTCTCATAGTGGGACTCTGATATTAGTATTTTATTGACATCTTATGGAGTAATGTAGTCTGTGGACTGTTTTAGGCCCACAGCGATGCAGAATCTTTTCCACGCTGTATGCTTCTTTCTTTTTCTTGGGAGATTTTCGAATTGGGCAGCAGTTTCACACAGGAGCGTGGGGACCTGTGATTCAGGGACAGGGTCCACCTCCTGCTCTGAAACCTTCATGCTCGTCTCAGCAGTTTCTTCAGCTGCAGTGTTAACTGTGAGACTGGCTGAAGTCAGCTCTTTGATTTGTGATCTTAGATCCTCCTCCTCTCTGATAAGTGACCGCTCCCTCTCAGAGATGCCATTCTGCTGGTCTTGGAGCTTGCATACCTGCTGTTCCAGGTGTTCCTTGGTGGCCCTCAGCTCTCTGATGAGGAACACATCTGTTAATGCCCTTTCTGCATGCAGTCTGTTCTCCTGCTTCAGAAAGTATTGAATTTGTTCAAGTTTTTGTTGAAGAGCTACACTCTTGTCTTTTTCCAACTTGTAGACATCTTTTAACTCTTCCAGTTCTTTTAGTATCTCCTTGTTTTTCTTCTCCGTCTGCTTCACTTTGCTCAGGACGTGACAGATCTCTTGCAACCTTTGTAGCTCTTTCTTTGCTTTCTTCTCTGCGTTCATAAACTTGTTCTTCAGACTTAGCTCCTGATACAGTTTATTTGTCACCCTTTCCAGCTGTTGATGCAGCATGTTCATCTTTTCATCACATTGTCTCATTAATGTCTTCTGTGCCATCATGCCATTGATCTGAATAAGAAGTTTGTCACAGTCTCTCTGGGCACTCTGCAAAGCCTTCTCCTTTTCCTCCATGTGCAGGTGGAGGTGCTCTGTTTCAGTTTTCTGTTCTTCCAGCTTAGCCTCCAGCTGAGCAGCCTTTTCTTCTAGGCAGGCAGACTGAGTCTCAGCACTTTGGAGTTGATCCTTCAACTCTTCCACTTGTGAAGCAAGCTTCCTCTTCTGATTATCAGAATCCAGCAGCAGCTGGGCTAACCTATAGCTTGGCAAAGAACTCCTGTCAGGATTTCGTGACTCCTTCATTTTTGTTGGTGGATTAAATGTTGTCATCTCTGATGAGCAGGTGCAGTATCAGACAGGGCAGCAGCTGACTATTGTTTACTTATGAGTTAGCTTCAGAGAAACTGTAAAGAATGGAACCACCTCAGTTTTGAAAAATGGAACAAAGGCATAATCTCTATAACGTTGTAAACACTTTTGAATCAATGCATTGCACCAGCAGTTCTACAAAGCATTTTATGAAAAATGTGCACTGTATTTACAAGGTGTAAAGATGAAGAGAAAAGAACTGTTATCTAAGATTTTAGAAGAGAAAGAGGAGATAAAACTAGAAAAAAAAATACAAGATTGCTTTGTTCACCCAACCATATTGGTTTTGCTACCATGGCAACACTGGGAAAATGGCATAAAATAGGTGACATACTTTTTTCTTTTTGTTTTATGTGGACACACACCATGGCTGTTTCCGAAATTACTGCCTGGTCACATTTTTATTACTTTCTTAATAAAAGATGGTTACACTCTTCCAGAACATACAGTGCACTGGTAAATTAATTTGGTGTGATTTTGGACTAAAAAACTAATGTTTAACTGAACTTCTGTTTATACTTATATAACATATTCAATGAATTCAACTGCAATGTCAGATATACGATTTGTCAGCACAACCAAGGTGTGCCACGAGCGTGTTAATGGACCCCAGTATGACACAACCAGCCGGTGCTTGTATGGTGAGTGATGTTTATTTACAGTGGGAAACAATATAATCGTGCTTTCCACTCTCTCAGCTTTTCAGCGAACTCCAGGTCAGTTCAGCACTGTCCAACCCACAGGTCCCGGCGTGTCACTGAAATAGGGAGAGCATGAGGCTGCCCTGCCAGCTTCCCTGGCACTGCCCCTTAAACCCACTGCACCACCCCTCCTCTGCAGCGGAGCCGCAGACCACACCCCTCCACACAAGGCTACTGGCAACAAAGGCAACTTCAGGAACTTCAGAAATAAAAGGCAGTTTTATTTAAATATAAAAACCTCAATGCAATATCGCTCATACTCCAAGCTCCTTTGTAATAGAATCTTTCCCAACCTCAGCCAATACATTTGAGTTGCTTAGTTAATATATTTTTTCAGCCAGAAG
This sequence comes from Heterochromis multidens, assembly GCA_015108495.1. Lineage (NCBI taxonomy): Eukaryota > Metazoa > Chordata > Actinopteri > Cichliformes > Cichlidae > Heterochromis > Heterochromis multidens. The sequence continues at coordinate 7,624 of VUQS01013076.1, forward strand.
TAAACGTTAAAGGAAAATAAGCTGAAATGCATTATGTGTCGTAAATATGTGCAGTGAATGTTTGCTTTGGCAAGGTACAGTTTGATTATACATTCAGTATAAATCTTTTTCTATTACATGTCATTCAAGCAGAATAACGCTTTTAGTTGTCAAGACACTCCAGTGGCCCAACAATGCTTCTGAGAAACCAAAGGGAAAATAAGAGTGTGAGAATAACATTTGTTTTTTAACCTAACATTTTTGTCTTTTAACCTGATTTACACCTGTGTGCACTTTATTTTAGCTCAGCTCTGTGTGAGAGTTCAGCTGTGATTTGTTGTTGTTTAAGGTCACACCAGATTCTCTCCTCTCTTATGCTTCCAGTTTATCTGTGTGTGTATGCATTTGGGTTTTATCCTGAGTCCCAATCTACGTAAAGTCTGTCCCCAAACACCGAGAGCAAAAGAGAGACAGGTGAAGTGAAGATAACATTACTCAAGTTTAAGACAGCTTGTTACATTACTTTAAGTGCAATAAAAGCTTCCCAACAGGTGAATCTATCGAAAATGTCAGGGAAGAATTACTCTCTTTCAGATTTGTCTTTGGTAAAGAAGAAAGAAACTGATAGGACAAATTCACTCACACTCCACCCCCTGCTTCCATATCCCACCTGCCCAGATAAAATAAAGGACTCTGTCTTTCCGTCTGTCTGTCACTCCATCCCTTTCTATTGCTTACTTGGGTCTGGTTCACTGCGGCAGCAGTCTAAGCACAGATGCCCTGACGTCTCTCTCCCTGGCCACCTCTTTCAGCTCTTCTGGGGGGACACCAAGGTGTTACCAGTCCAGCCAAGAGAGAGTAATCTCTCCAGTGTGTCCTAGGTCAGGCACAGGGCGTGTGCCAGAAATACCTCACCTAAGAGCTGCCTAGGGGCGATCCTGGTTATCCTGCTCAAATGCCCAAACCACCTCAACTGGTTCCTTTAAAGCTGGGGGAGTAGCGGCTCTACTCTAAGGCCCTCCTGAATGACCAACCTCCTCACGCCATCTCTAAGACAGAGACCAGACAGCCTTCAGAGGAAGCTCAATTTGCCAGTTGTATTCGCAATGTCACTACCCATAGCTCATGTGTGTTGGAACGTAGGTCAAATGGCAGCTTTGATTTCACACTCAGCTCTCTCTTCACCACAACAGACCAGTACAGTACTCATCATTGCAGACGCCACAAGAATCTGTCAGTCTCCCACTTCACTCTCCCTTGCTGAAAACTGCACCAGTGCAAGCTGGAGGTCATGGATTGATGAAGCCAACAGAACCACATCATTTGCAGAAAGTAGATACAAGATGCTGAGACCACTGAATCTGAAACCATCCACCCCTTGACTGGACCTAGAAATTCTGTCTATAAAAGTTATGAACAAAATCAGGGACAAAATGGAGCCCTGATGGAGACCAACACCTACCCAGAATAAGTCTGTCTGATTGCTGGCAATGCGAACCAAGGTTTCACTACAGTTATAGAAGGACCAAATAGCCCACAACAATGGACCCTATTCCCTATACATCCAAAGCATCCCTCAGAGGACACCCCAAGGAACACGGTTGAATGCTTTCTCTAAATCCACAAAGGACATGTAGACTGGTCATGCAAACTCCCAGGCACCCTCGAATATCCTTAAGAGGACAGAAAAACTCTGAATCACATGTTTAGAGAATCTGAAGGTACCCTGTGTATCTGGCACCAAAACATCAGCAGCAGATCTTTTAAGTTGTGTAAGATCAAACTCATTCCATGACATCCCCCAACACCTTGTCCTTTGTCATACTGCTGGTAGGTATTCACTACTGCTGATGTCAAGTCAAATGACTTTTATTTATATAGCACATTTACAAAAACAGGAGTTGACCCAAAGTGCTTTCCAAGCAGACACAATTATATCCCAGGTCTCCAAAAACTGTCAGGGTTGTTCAGATCTTGTCACCCACTCAGGCCAATATACCCCAAACTTTAGCATGCAAGATAAGATAATCAGCTTCATTTCATCTTTGAGCCATTATGGCTCACTTAAATGCTGATTGAGGAGACATAATTATGTAACATGGTGGATGAGGTTTAAGTCATCATCAGTGATGAGAACTAACCCTAAAAAAGACAGAATAAATGTACATAGTTATTGATGTGTGTAGGCTGGAGTGTTTATTTATTTATTTAGTCCCCCAATTTCCAGGACTCGAGATAAAAGGCACAAAACAATTAAACACCTAGGGGTTAGGGTTAGGGGTCCTTATACGTCAGAGGTCTGCTAAGTCCCAGTATGACACATTTCAGAAGAATTTTGACAGTCATCCAGTATCAGCATGAACCACTCAAATGTCTCAAGAAACAAGATGTGAACATCTAATCTTTGCTGTCAGGTTGATAAACTCTGCATTTCCTTGTTAAAATTAACCTTTCTTGATAATAATAGTTTTCATTTTGAAAACAGATTCTTGTTATTGGAGCAATCCCCCTTGTTGATGTCAGTGTTACCATCTAAATCTCTCTCTGTGCAGAGAGATTTGCAAAAGAACTGATGATTAACGGGTTCAATACAGAGTATATAAAAGAGTCAGTTTCCACCATAAGTGTCCTTGGACTTAAAGACTCTTTAGTGATTTCACTTTTCCATGGAAGTGTATGGCAGGGCATACTAATTTGTATAAGAATTTTTGGGGGGACGCTGCTGTAGCCTTTCCTTTGTGACTTACTGCCTTCTGTGGCAAGGCTGATTGAGTAGGAGGTCTTTTGGCTGGAAAGTCACAGTCATCATATTTTTTTTTTTAAAATAATTTCTTTCTTTTTTTTGCCAAGCACAGAATAAAAAAAGCCTGCATCAGATTTTTACTTTGTGCCTCCTGCTTACTCAGCTACTTCACACCTTCACTTGATGAATGGGGGTGGGGGTGGGGGTTGTTCTGCATCAATAAACATGATTTTATTAAAGATACAAAGACTATTCAAATGTGTCTGACATCGGCATGTTACGTGTCACAACACTATGAGGATATAGAAGCTTTATAAAAGACTGTTTGTGAAAACTGGGCAATGATGATCATCATGTTTCACCAGGCACCTTTCTAGCCTTTATTAATATTCTGCTCAACACTGTATTTTAATGAACATGAGCAAAGCAGGTCAGAGGAGACTATAATTCTTAACCTGAATGAATGCTTATCATCCCAGCTGTTTAAAAAAAAGACAAAAGGTCTCGTCACACAGTCTATTCCTGTAGACTGCTGCTCTCCTCGCATTTTAGTAGCAATTGAACAGTCCCATTTGGTGTCAGTAGACCCACTGTTATACCACATGGGAAAAGCAGCCATTTTTATAAGGTGCAATAAACTCAATAACAGCCCATTTTAAATTGGCAGTTATAGCCATTTTGAATAACAGACTTCTTAGAAACCTGCTCTGCTTGTCTGATGGCCCTGACAGAGCCCGTGAATTTTCTGTTTCCCAGGAGGAGGCTTCCACCACTGCTCCAGCGACAGGGGAGGGGGATTTTGTGCCTATGCTGACATCACTTTGGCCATCAAGGTAAGACTGAATCAGACACTTTTTTTTTTCTTCATTATTTAACATATTTACTTGTGCGCATTGTTAAAACTAGCTCTAATAAAAATCAAGATGTGAACCCAAATGCACAGTCGCAAAACTGAAACTTATCACTAGAACAACCATAAAATACAAACAGGAATAGAAGCCTCAATAATATCACAAGAAATAGAACTTACAATCTACTAGAATAATAAATAAATCAAAATAGGAATTCAAAAAGTTCAACAAACACAAAAGTCCAAATTTCAGACACTAGAATAACAATAAACAAAAAGAAAAAAAAACTGAACCATATCTCAAAAACTTAACATCACCAGGAAAACATGAACTGAAGCTCAAAATAAAACAAGAGTCCAAAACTCAGAAACATGACCAAACCCTGAGACCATGACAGTTATAGTAGACGCATCAGGGCAGATATTTTGAAGCCACTTTCTAAATTAAAGAGAGAGATCCATAACTTGATATAAAAAGTATGTATATTATTACCAGTATAATGATTTTTTTTTTAAAAGCCTCAGAAAGCATATGCATGTCTAGACTTATACAACATTACAACTTTATTCACAGCTCAGTCCAGAGTGCCGATGTGATCAATGTCTGATCCGGAGTTCTGCCTCTCTCTTATAATCTCACCAGTATGAACGTCTTCTCTGGATGACTTCCTACTAACTGTCCACACATATGCATGGCGCATGAATAATTTCTTGATGCAGCTCTTTGACATTTAAAAATGTAATGACTCAAATGGTTCAGAATTGAAGAGTCATTATTAGTCTTGTAGCAGTTTCCTTAGTTTCCTCTGATACATTGACATTAGATGGTTGAATGTCAAAATATAATTGTTTTAAGAATTTTTTTCCTAAACACTGAAAGTTATCCTCACAAAATCAGAGTAGGAGAACTAAAACGCACAAAGTGATGCAGAATAATGACTTCATCTGAATCTCATAAGACAGCGAGAGGCTGCACCAAACTAAAGCAAATCTACAATACACTTTCTGAACCTTACACTGCCCAGCTCTCTTCTGAAGTATGACTTAATATGTTTTATATCAGTAAAATTATTGATGACAGTTAACTATTTACTGATGAGTCATTAAAATCCTGAAATTACTGTGTATTGATTGATTGGGCTGATTTTTTTCTTATTTAAATGAATACAAAAATGTATTGAGAGTTAAATCTCACTTGAAAAGCTTGTATGAAGAGCTGTGAATGAAGATCTTCATTATTCAGCAGCTAATGAAGATTTACCATGCTTGGCCACGTTGAGTTTATGCAGACACTGAGAATCACGAGACAAATGACTGAAAAGTTCACAGTTGTTCATCTGCTTTAATATTTGGAGTTGTAAATCCAGCTGGTGTTCTTCATGGATGAGTTATAAGCTTAATTTGGGTATTTGGGTTGTTGTTCTGCTTCTGAGTTTTGCTGTAATTCAATGTGAGAAGTAAAAGCGTTTCTCGTACTGTGAATGTATCTTCAGTGAAAAAGAAAATATTTTCTCATTTATCTCTCAGTTTCTGTTTGAGAGAGTTGAAGGCATCTCCAGGGTGACCATCATCGATCTGGATGCTCATCAGGTGATCCGATACCATCACATCTCTCCATGTCAATGCACAACACTGCTTAGCAGCTGACATTGATGACAAAATAGCCCCCCTTTTACCACCATACCAATCATAGAGGCTCCCTGTGGATAAAATTGGCCCTTACCGTCATATTCAGCAGAATGTATCTTAAAACATCTCCACTGACAAACAACTGAATGCATACAGACTGGATATTGAACGTACAGCAGGATGTCTGCAGAAATGTTTATCTTGTTTGGGCTTGTTCAGCACTTTCTCTGTCTTGTGAAAAATGTGTCCTAACTATGATGAAGAACCACTTTTGATATTTTTTAATAATAATTTTTTTTTTTTTTTGTAATAGGTGCAATTTATAAAACTTTAAGGCTAACATACACCTTTGTTGTGGAGATTTGGGAAAATGAGTCAAAAAACAGCATGCAGACATCATATTTCACTACATATTACACTACTAGTGTGAGATTTATGCATCTTTCCAAAAGCTATTTGATATACACTACCGGTTCACAAGTTTTAGAACACCCCAATTTTTCCATTTTTCCAGTTTTTTATTGAAAATTATGCAGTTTAATGTCTCATTGCACTCTGAAATGAAAGCATAGTACAAATAAGCAATTGGAGTTAAAAAAGAAATCATGGAATCAATTTATAGACCAAAATGTATTCTAAACTTTTGACTCATCAAAGTAGCCACCTTTGGCAGATATAACAGCTGAACACACTCGTGGCATTCTTTCTACAATAGAAATCAAATATTCTTCAGAAAGTTCTTCCCATATCTGTTGCAGAAGTTCCCATAAATATGTGGCACTTGTAGGTTGCTTTGCTTTCACTCTTCTGTCCAATTCATCCCAAACCAGCTCGATGGGGTTTAAGTCTGGAGACTGTGCTGGCCACTCCATGTTTTCAAGCTTACCATCTTGTTCTTTTTTCCTGAGGTAGTTCTGGCATAGCTTGGACTTATGTTTTGGGTCATTATCTTGCTGTAGGATGAACCCCTGACCAACTAGGCGCATACCAGAGGGTATTGCATGGCGCTGCAGA